>JBBPDA010078889.1:0-31032 GCA_037974385.1 Arnoldichthys spilopterus | reverse complement strand
GCTGTGCTGTAATGTGCTGTGCTGTAATGTGCTGTGCTGTAATGTGCTGTGCTGTAATGTGCTGTGCTGTAATGTGCTGTGCTCTGATGAGCCTGGTGAGTTGTGGATATATTTAGAGCAGAATAAATCTGTACATGTCTGGGGGGAACCGGAGGAAGATGAGTAAAACAGAACCTGCGGTGTTGAAGAACCCATAACCCTGAGCTGAATGCACACTTGCATTTTTTTCTGTGGACTTACATAAACCCTGGGGGGGGGGGGCAGGTTTGCTGTATGGTTCAGGGCTCCAAGGACTAAAAAGCTGTGCGTTCAGCAGAAACCGGGTTGCCATCGATCAGCAGAGTCTGCCGCAGGCTCAGGCTCTCCAACACTCGTCCCCGGCCAACTAGAGTCCATCTGGGCAAAAGCAGCCTGCACTAATGTAACCCTCCCTGTGTCCCTGCTGCGGGGGGCCTGGGGTGTAGAGCAGGACCACAGCGACCCTCTCAACGAACACAACAGGGACATTTTACACTAATGTGCACTTTCAGTACTGCACACCCACCCCAGCGCGAGGAGCCGCGCGCTCGCAGACACTGCCGTAATGTTACTGTACGCACGCAGTTACGTAACGCGGGGTGGGGGGTTGGGGGGTGACAATGTCGACTAAATGTGGAGGCTACAAACAATCAGCCGCGTCGAATAAGCTCCTTTCATCCCGGCTCATCTTACCGCATCGCAGGGAAGTGGTGCATCGGCTTGGCTGATGTCTGAAAGCGAAAGGAGGAAGCGATATCCATGGGCTGCGCTGGCTCGCCGCTGAGACCCGCCGATCAGCTTCATTTTCTCCTGCAGGCGAACGGGGCGAACCCTTCAGCGCCGAGGACGACTCCTCTCCTTTTTAGGGGCTTTACTCTGATTCTAACGCATGCAGTCACGAAAGAAAACGCATGGCTCCCTAAGCCAGCGAGGCCATGGCCATCTCGCTCCTCAGTACTGCTTGCTAATGCTAACTACAGTTAGCCAAACAGACGCAGACAGACGGCAACGATCCTCCTGCTCATTCATTAGAAACCAGCGCCGCTCTCAGCTTTGCTTTTTTTCCACACCTGTATTCTGACAAGCCCCGCCCTTACGCACTGGCATTGGCCTGCGGAGCACTCACAGCCGCGCCGTCAAGTTAATACTAGCCAATTGTAGCGCAGGATGGGACGTGCTACTAACCAATCATAGCGTCAAAGTCGGGCACCTTTAGTTAACTATTACCCAATCCTAGTAGTCAACTATTAGCCTAGCAGAGGCGGCAAGACAACAGCGTAGGAAGCGGGGCACGTCTGGCCAATCACTGCTGCAGGTATGACACTGCTTGCCAATCGTGGCGCTGTTGGGCGGGGTTTGTCGGAATACACGTGGGATATTTCTGCCACGCCCCCCTGAACTCTTGATAAAGTTCCAGTGCTGCACAGTAAGAGACTGATAAAAACATTATTACTATCGCGTTTACTGACGAATCTCTTCAGATTAACGTGCTTCTGCGCGCTTATAGCTTTCAGCAGCTGATCCTAACACGGTGCATTAACTAGATCATTTACAATGTTGTCATTATTAGGGCTAGCTCCGTTAGCCACCACCTTCTGCTAACAGAGCGGGTGAGACATGTACGTGTTGTACGTGTTTTAGCCCGGTGTGGTGCTGCAGGACATTAACCTCCACATAGGGTCACCACTGTAACAGTCAGGCTGAGGATTGGTGCGAAAGGCCGCACAGAAAAGGGAGGAGAGATAAATCACAATTTGATTTAAACATATGCCTTCAGTTTCAACTTAGTTGATGCAGGAGCTCGTTGCTCTGTCCACTGCATTCTCTTTCATTCTTTATGTGGTGAAAAAACTATAGAAATGACTCAAATACATCTTACTGTCAAACAAATGAATTTATACTGTGATCACAATATATTGGTGTTATTACTGTTTTTCTCAGTATTTTTGGTCGTTGTGAAATGATTGTTGAGCTAAAATCAGTGACTGGTCAAGCCAAGAACCCATGAAAGAATCCTTAAAGGAAGGAAAGTGACTCTTTGTCATTGTGAACACACTCAAGCACCACAACAAAATGTGACCTCTGCATTTAACCCATCACACATGCAGCAGCGGGCAGCTACCAACAGCACCCAGGGAGCAGTGTAGGGGTAGGGTACCTTGCTCAAGGGTACCTCAGTAGTGCCTAGGCCAGGGATCGAACCTGCAACCTTCAGGTCCCAAAGGCAGTGTCCTAACCACTAGGCCACCACATTTCGTTGTGGTGCTTGAGTGTGTTCACAATGACAAAGAGTCACTTTCACTTCATAAAAAGCATAAAGCAATCAAGGTGGGAAATTCTTTTTCCATCATAAAAAAGAACCATTTTTGCTATGAGGTGCCTCTTTAAGTGTTTATAGGTCTATACAGAACTGCTGCATTTACTTGAGATCCCTCAATGAACCAAGTGTTCTTAAATGTCCTTTTTACTCCATACATTTTCATTTTGACTTTTGAAATTTACATTTCATTACATTTACATGATTTTATTGTTTTTTCCAGAACATTCAAATTCATATCACTGTCATATTAAAATGGTGGACTAGTGGATAGGACCTTGCCCTTGTGAACAGAAGGTGGCAGGTTCAAATCCCAACCCGGGCACTACTGAGGTACCCTTGAGCAAGGTACCCTCCCACTACACTGCTCCCTGGGTGCTGTTGATAGCTGCTCACTGCTCCATGTGCATGTGTGATGGGTTAAATGCAGGGGTCTCATTTCATTGGAATGCACTTTGTGTGTGATTGAGTGTGTTCACAATGACAAATAGTCACTTCTGCTTTGCCAAATTGTCTTTATACTAGAGCTAGTTTTGCTGAATAATCGCCACACCACATATCACTGTGTCTTATACCAAACAGGTTCATTTGTTTAAACATTTTGTTTTTGTATTTTCATATGCTTGAGTGTATTGAAATATATAAACTTAATGCATTTCACTTAAGTTACCTGTAAGATTATTTTGGGTGAGTGAGTGATGATAAAGTGTGCTGTCCACGTGATACTGCTGTAATACCTGATATCTGAGTGAAGCCACAGTGCAGATGGAGGATTATACTGGTTTTGCTTAAGTAATAGAGAGGATCTTAAGCAAAGTTTTTCTTTCTCCTTGTGCTTTTGCAGCTGTAAACATTAGCTCACGAAGGGTTTAATAATTACCACCTAGGTGTCTGGGGGCTGAGTAAGGAAAAAAAAATTGAGACATGGTAACATTTTAAAATGGGAAGACCGTGGGAAAGAAGACTACAGTACAGGAGAATCCCATGTTGCAGTGGTGGCCTAGGGGTTAAGACCTTGCCCTTGTAAACAGGTGTATTTTATGTGTATTTTGACTTAATTATTGCATCTCTGTACTTTTACACCCCTGAAAGCAACATTCACAATGGCCATAACACAAGACATGCACCTCAAACTCATATCACACGAAATTCAGACCATTAATCAGGGACAGGTCATCTTTAATTCATGACCACAAGTGTTGTTTGACTATTGACCATTTGACTGTTAGTGTTTACTGTACTAGACGTCAGACAGTTCAGATTTTGTTAATAATTGCATCCAAAGGGCTTTGAAAAGGGTCGATGACGGGTGAAAGGTCTCCTTCCAAGGCCTATTAGGAGGGAAAAGTGGTTGGGCAACATCAGCAGCTAGTGGTGAACAGAAAGAGAGAAAGAGGAAGAGAAAGCGATTGCCAGAAAGGCAAAGAACAAAGAGAGTTAAGACACGCTCAACACTCAGGTGCCTCCATCTAATCAGTATTCAACATGGGAACCAAGTGTGTGGAATCAGAGAGACGTCTGTCCCTGAGGAAATATCACATATCGGAGGCATATGGGTTTGTGCTGCCTGAACCGCTGGTAGGTGCATGTTATTTATGACTGTTTTCATAAAAGAGAGGAACTACATGAAATGATGGTTCAGTAAAAAAAATCTGATTTGCACTTTCCACCCCTATGTTGGATGTTGGAAGTTTGTTTGATTTTACACTGAAGTTTGGCTTAATAAGTAATGGAAGCTTACAGGCATTGGTTTAGCATCATTAAAACTGCAGTATCATCACAATGCCTGATTCTGTTCAATTGTTTGGTAATTTTATCTTTTTGCTTGTGCTTTAGCTGCTGTAATGTTTAGCTCACGAAGGGCTTAACAATTAGCAAATAGTTTGAATGAGATGTGTTAGAGCTGGCACAACACCTAGGTGCCTGGAGACTGAGTAAGGAAAAAAAGTGAGACATATGGTAATATATTAACATAGGAAGACCGTGGGAAAGAAGGGTAAAGTACAGGAGAATACTATGTTGTAGTGGTGGCCTAGGGGTTAAGACCTGACTCGTCACTTTCACTTAATAGTTGCCATTAGTACTTTAATTGGATGCTAGATGTTTTCTCTGTGGTTAGGTTAGAAAATGTCAATACGTCTTAGCTTATGAACAAATTCAGTGATGCTTTGAAACAATTTAGAGAAAATGTATGAAAAAATACATTTAAAGAAGGTCAAGCTTCATTAACAGGTTCCGTATGGGGGAATTCACAGCAATTGTAAGATTTTAATGAAAAGCCTGGAAAGAGACCCAGATTTATTTTCAACTATCAGTCAAAAATCCTAAGTATTTTTATTCTTTCAGATAAGGTCTAAGACCTCTGATGTAAAGGAAAGTTGAGCTTCCAACATGCATTATATTAATGCTGGCTGTTCGACCTAGCACCGCCACCAGGGGGAGGCAGAGAGCAGCCCTTTCAAGTTTTAACACCCGTCTCGCAAGTTAGTCCAAGCTCTTAGTCAAGACTTGAGTTCTTCTTGTTGAGTACAGATATGATGTTGGCCAGCAGTTTGGTCAATGCTCTTGAGTCTTCTCTCAACAAATCTCCCTGTTGTCCTGAGTTCCTTGTCTTTGGTCAGTCAAAACCCTGTCAAACATGTTCGGATTCCCTGGCCTCTCAAGACTTACTTCTTGTGCAATTTTGTTAGGTGGAATTTCTTGCTATAATGTGCCAGTCAGTTTCTCATAATGATCCGGAGTTAGTACGTTTTTGCTAATCACACTGTTAACCAGCTTTGCAAATGTTTATGCCCCTCTGTGGCTCACCTCACCTCACCCTGGGGTCTGGGGTTGAATCTACCACTGGGTGATAAGTAAGTGTTTATGATTTGGTTCAAGCTCCAATTTATTCTGCATGTGGGTCTCATCTGTCCTCGGCCTTTGGATTGCCCTCTAACTCGCTGGGATCCTGTTTACATAGGCTCAGTTTTGAATCCACCAATCCAAGAGTGACCCCTGCTCCTGGTCATTTCCACCCTTGATCAGTCACATGCTGTTGAAGTCAGAGAGGGAAGCACAACTAAAGGGAATTTTTGAAATCTCTGGAGTTTCCCCACAGGATTATGTGATACATAATGAACTGTTGTGTGCATTGTGACATTGCACTACAAATGTTAAGCCACTGTATCTCACAACAAAATATAATTTAACTTTTCAAATTACAGGTCACTGTTTTATGCCTGATTTATTGTTGTAGCATATCTGATGCATTTATCTTTTGTGTGTAGTAATGCTGTAAATGGATCAGTGAATAAATAGCTTTAACATTACTCATGCGAACTCCTACCTATCCACACGTGTAGCAGCGGGCAGCTATCAACAGCACCCGGGGAGCAGTGTAGCGGGAAGGTACCTTGCTCAAGGGTACCTCAGTGGTACCTGCTACCCTCATTACATGGGCAAGTCTCTAACCACTAGGCCACTACTGCCCATACTATATATAAATGTCTTAGATGAGCCACCATAAGCCACCAGAACCATGGCATAGATCCTGAATGTCTCTGGATCTCTACAGCAGGGACAAAATACTTTATTTCCTCAGTTGAAGTCTTGATGATGGTGGCGAAGAGTGCTGCCTCATGCCAGTCTGAAATCTCCAGTAGGCGTTTAAGTGGGTTGAGATCTGATGACTGTGAAGGGATGCTGACTCATCTGACCATGTGACCTTTATCCTCTTCTCTGTAGGCCTCTGTTCACCACTCAACTGTTAAACATAAATTCCACTCTCTAATGAGGGTTTATGCACTGCAACCCTAATGTCCCTTGCCGTGTGGTTGTAGATGAATTGTTCTTGCTGACATAGTCTCACATCCTTCATTGACTCAACCACATCCAACCACATGGTCCAGCCCTATTAACTGTTTTTCATATAAACCCAAATGCAGACACCACTTTCATTTCTGTTCCTATTGTAACAATAGTTAGTATGGTAATCTACGTGACTTGCCAACTCCTGCAATCCATGCCCTGATAATGAACCTTCTTACAACACTTAGATCTATTCCTCATGATCCGATGTCAATGTCAACTGGATCTTTTCTTAGTATCTCTATGCATGCCCTAGAACATGATGCCTGGAAGCACTCCTTATTTTTCTCACTCATTTACTGAGGTTTTTCTTTTAGTTTGGCACTTGAATGTCCTTCAATGCGAGCTGTGACACAAAGTTTGAATATACATACAAAGGCTTGTGGCTTTGGGCAAAAGCAAACAGGATGTTGCTATCTTGTTTCACTCCTTTTTTACAAGGTGGTTTTGTTTTAAAGGTCATTTGTTCATTCATTCCTTCAATTATTAATTAATTAATTCATTCATTCATTTATTCTCGAGTGCTCATAAAGTAAAATGTTGGTGAAACACCTGGTGAGACAGATCGCCAGTCCATCAAACGGCAAACACACAGTCAAGCACACAGTCACATCTAGTGGCAACTTAGCATCTCCAGTCCACCTTACAAGCCTGTCTTTGGTGGACAGTGTCTACATTTGTAATGCCATATTTCTCTGGGCTTTTTAAGGCGGAGCTGCCGCCGTACTTCCAGCCGTGGATGGATGTTGCTGGACGTGTTAGTGAGCTCATTTCTACACATTCTCTTCGCTCCTTTGTTCGTGAGGTAAAGCTCAGTACACACTCCTAACCCATTTTGAATGCAGGTGCTACTTCAGTAATACAGTCAATCATAATGCTGTACGTGCTGTAATTCATCCATGTCCAGCTGCCCCTGTTGGAGACTGACTCTCTACAGAGCCATCGTGAGTTGCGGCTGGCCCACCTGGCTCTGAGCATCATTACCATGGGATACGTATGGCAGGAGGGGGAGGAGGATCCAGTGAAGGTACTGCATAAATGTGGCACCTAGTGTTTAAGTAATTTTTCAGAAACAGTTCTTACTATTTTCCGTAGGCCTGAACCACTACACCTAAAATAGATTATTTTCTAAGGAATAAATGATATTAAATATCCCACATTGGTGAAATCCATGTTTTCAGTCATATCGAACACATGTATCAAATGATTCTAATAAAATCCTAGTAGAGTAAAAACATAGAAGAGTTAAAGTGTAATAGGGGCCACAAATTTAATACTATAATTATTTGTTGAGGCATCTGTGTGCCTTTCAGATAATAATTCTCTGAATTATTACACTTAATGTGAATTTTTACTGGAAATGATTGAAATGGTGCTCTCTGACTTCTGCACAGTACTGTGTAAATATTAATTAAACGTATCAACATGACAAGTGATTTACAACTTTAAACAGTAGTGTGTGTGTTTATACTAGGTTCTTCCTCAGAACCTGGCGATACCATACTGGACAGTCTCTCAGAAGCTGGGTTTGCCCCCAATTCTTACTCACGCTGATGGAGTTCTGGCCAACTGGAGAAAAAAAGATCCAGATGGGTATGGAGCTTATAACTTTTGTATTCCACAGATCTCATCCACCAGTGGTGGCCTGTTTTAAACAAAAACAACTTAGGTTAAAGTTAGTGACAAGCTTTAAACTTATATAACACAGGGAACATAAAGAGTAGTTTGGAAAAACACCAGTTTTTCTACTTCCCCCCAGATGTAACTGGTTAGACAAGACAAGACAAATTTTACCTGTTTTGTTTAAAATGTGAGCAACAAGGCTAATATTGCAAATAAACTATAGAAGTTAATAGTCACCCAAATAATTTCCATAAATGCATTCTAAAACCTCATAGCCCAATCAAACTACATCCAGCTCTTTATAAATTAGGTGCATACTTCAATTTGTCATACTTGTCAATGTGGTTGAACTTTAATTTAACTGATAAACATTTTCTAATTTTTTTAATCAGCTCAAAAATATTTTGTAAATATCAACAAATTTAGAATTTGATTTCTAATTGTATAGAATTAATGTTTGGCTTCTCTTTGTGTAATAGGTTTTGTGCAATTCAGATTGCATTCCTTGATGCAGAGGTGGACTGTGTTAAGTGATAGCGGTTTTCTGAAGTCGCCTCAGGCTCAGGTGGCAATATGTATCACAGTAGCATGACGGTTGCTTATGCAGGGCCTTCTGAGGATTCAAAAATTTCCAACAATATCCTAAAGGGACAAGGTTTTTTCTGAATTCCCTGAATGCCTTCGCAATATTTTCCTACTGCTAGGGAGTTTTTCCTTGCCTCTGTCGCCCTTGGCTTGCTCTTTGGGGGCTCGGACCTGGTTTCTGTAAAGCTGCTTTGTGACAACGTCAGTTGTAAAAAGCGCTATACAAATAAACTTGACTTGACTTGATTTGACAATATTATGTACTGTAGATTTTTTGTAATCTTGTGTTGAGATATGTTATCTTTGAACTGACAATTCTCTCATGAAGTTTGGCTCAAATTGGTGAACCATGATCCATCTCTGCTTGCAGAGACTTAGCCTTTGATAGATGCTCCATTTATACCCAGTAATTTCCCGTCACCTGTTACCAGCTCACCTGCTTATTGTGAAATGTTTCAAAATGTTACTTTTTGAGTGTGTTGCATGCGTCAAATTCTAAATGTGTTTATATGTTCAAAACACATTTAAGTTGATCAGTGAAAACATTTGAAATGTTTCTGAAATTTTAGCAGTTAAATAAAAGTTCAAGAGTGTTAAAACATCACACACTGTTGTATTTCATGCATTTATGAAAAACCCTACAATTCCAGAAATGTAGTTTGTATTACAAAAAAACTGAACAACTCATACACACCATCCACTTTATTAGAAAATCCTTGTACTTTCACTCACTGACCATTTTATGAGCTTTGGTTACATCATAGTTCCACTATAAATGTGCAGGTAAAGACTGCAGTTCATCTGTTGTAACACAGTTTGTCAGACCATCTACTCCATTTATCAGTTTCTGACCATAGGGTCACTGCTGACAGTATATTATTTGGTTGGTTGACCACTCACAGCACGGTGAAACTGACATGGTACCGTGTGTGGTGCTGGTACATGTGGCACAGCAGTGTTGTCAAGAAGCTATCTATTGATATGAAGAGCTACACAGTCATCAACAGATGTGCTACAATCTCACCAACAAGGTGGAGCCACACCTGGGAACGGTTTCCGAGTGTGCAGTTGAGTGTATGGGTTTTGCAGAATGCTGATAACTTTTGACTTTTACAGCCAGTTGTAATATTTTATGTACCATGTTTCTTTTTCCATGTGTGGACCCCTGATGTTTCCAGTCCATTGGACATTGAGTAAGTTTTCTCTTAAAGTAGTCATAAGAAATAAAAAAGAAAAAGATTAGGTCCTATGATTGAAAGCGACCAGTAGAGGGAGCCATCTTATTACCATAACGAACAGTATATTCATAAGAGATTATTACTACTGTGTCATAGGTTTTCCACAATAGAGCATCACAAATATGGGTGCAACATTTCAAAGTTCTGGAAAACGTCAGTATTCATCAGGAGTATTTTGATGACAGTGCAGCAAAGTTCTGTGTTTTTTCTGCTAAAAGACACCTACTAAACTTGGTTTGTTAAATCAAATGTGTTTAAGCAGACAGATAACCAAACTATACTGGACTGGACATGTAGGACTGAAACTGTAAGAAGTCTGTAATACACAGATCAATCCAATAGCCATTAACTGTGTATGTGTTGTGTCCTGTAAGGAATCTGGAACTGCTGCTTAGTCTGCCGGGTGGAGAGAGTGTCAGAGGCTTTTTCTTGGTTACTCTGCTGGTGGAACTGGCTGCTGTTCCTGGACTGAAGGTCTGAACACCTTAAAACCTCTTTAGAGCATTAGATTGTTAGATATGCCCTCTTATTGCTATTGGAATAAATAGCCCAATCACTAGACTAAACAGTCTGCAGTTTAGTCTGTTTCCTTTTGCAACAAATGCAATAATAATTAAGACCTTCATGAGAGTTAAAGATAATAATTCAGCAGAAAAATCAACTGTAAACAGGCCAAGACATGTTTGGTGTCTGAGCATTGCTTCTTTAGTTTTGCACCAGGGCTACAAGGCTAATGTAGCTAGCAAGTTACTGAAATTAAAATTTACTTATTCACTTCCTAGTCCATGGTTCATATGCCTTAGTCAACTGTGCTTCGCCTTTTCTCACAGATTGTGCAACAAAAAAATTTCCATTAGCCTTTTAAGGTGAAAAACGCACATAACACATACAACCCTGTGGCCCTGTGCCCAAGTTAGTAACTCTGGCTATGATTATTATGATTATATGATTAACACCGACATGATTATTGCCAAAAGAGAGTAACTGAAAGGGAGTTATTGGTTTTGTGTAACATACTGAATTAAACTGGGACCAATGTACACATTGTGAGTTGGGTTATTTCCAAGTGTAGTCCCAAATACTCAGTGCACGCATGTCCTTAAGCTCAGTGAACTCTACACACAATGAAGAAGATACTTCCATTTTACAGGCCTTCCCTGAAGTAATCAGTGGTGTTTATGATGGTGACGTTGCTGTGGTGATCAGAGCTTTGGATGTGGTCAGTCAAGCCATAGACAGCATGACAGAAGCTCTGAAACTAATGAATGGTAATGCTGTAGTAAAGCATAGTAGAAGCAGCTTTATAACTAAGCAGCTACTGGTACATAAAAGCAGCTGATGTATTACAGTAAAATAGGATGTAATACTTCTTGACTTCTCTTTTTTCAGTTTATGTGGATCCTTCTGTGTTCTATGGCATTATGAGGATCTTCCTGTCTGGGTAAGTATAATTATATTTGGCCATGTTTTAAATATCTATAAATCTGTCTTCAAGAACAGAGTTGGGGGTCTACAGACTGAGGAGTGAATCGTACCACCACATGTTTCAAAGCTGATGCTAATGCAATGTCACTGGGTAGCTCAGCACGCTTGGAGCGCTTGGAGGAGAACATTAACTACTAGTTCTATTGTGAACGCCAGCAGATACTTGTACTGGCAAGCATCTTGCAGAGTAAATGGGATTCTGTAATACTCAGCTACAGTATAACAGAAGTCAATGGAAGTCAGAATGTAGAGCAGCACTCAAGCCAAAGTTATGTGCCCATGGGTGCTGGCAATGACAATGATAACATGCTAACGTTGCTTGTTGCTAACGTATTAGCTCTGCCTTTATGTCAGTAAATACCTTCTGAGGAAAAGTTGGGAAAATCACCATGAGGAACACAAGCAGTGTTGGGGCTATTTTGTAGTTTTTTTAAAAATAGTGTATCATTGCCCGCATCTGCTGATACTTAAGGTTTCCCTATCGTTATCAGAGAATAAAACAAGGTATATATCATGAGCTGGTTGACCCGGATGACCTGCTTGTTCTTTTGTTTGATGATTCTGACGGGCGTCCCTGACCGCGGAAAGAGAATGAAATTCATTGCAAAGTCTTTTCTGCACCACAGGCCAATAAATGATCACTGTTCATTATATCAGTCCAGACTGTAATTCATGAAGTCTTAAAAAAACAATTACCACACATCTAGAATCAGCTAGATAGCAAAATGACCATAAATCCTCCTCCTTGTTAACCTCCCAGGTAAGTGTAAACACTGGCGCATGTCCATGAATTTGCAGAAACAGATTGCCTGTGTGTGTGTGTGTGTGTGTGTGTGTGTATTGTGTGTCCTTAATTTGTGCAAACCTTCATATTTGTCTCCATGCATGTTTCAGGTGGAAGGACAACCCAACGTTGGCAGAGGGGCTGGTGTATGAGGGGGTTCAGGCTAAGCCAATGGAGTTTTCTGGTGGTAGTGCCGCTCAGAGTAGCCTGCTACACTGCCTCGATGAGCTGCTGGGAGTCAGACATAAGGAACAGAGTGGTATGAGTTGTGGCACTAACCTCATATATAACACAAAACATTTAGTTCAGTAACAGTTTACTGCCATACTGCTGCATAGCATTGAAATAACTATGCCTTGAACATTTTATGGCAGGTGTCATAGGTTGTCAGGAATTGTTATAAAATTTGACCAAGTGTCATGATGTTAGTCATGGTCATGACCGATATTTCGATGTCATGACTTGGCTAAAGCATGTGACACAAACTGTTACAACATAAAATGCTATTTCAATCGGCCACAACAGTTACTGGTCATAGTAACATGACACTGTTTTTTTAATGGACATAATCAGTCATAATCAGTTATGACAGCATACGGCACAGTTTTGTCAGTGTTATGTAGTGTTACCCTTTGCATTGCTTGTTACAGTAAACATTTTTGGAACAACTGTAACTCCTCTTTCCAGTTTCTAACTCTTGACCCGAGCCAGTCGGCTGGTCGAAACTTTTATAGCTGACTGAGAAAAACTCAGCCAGTTTGCATTTGTGGTCCATGAAGTTGAATAATAGGCCTTACTGAATAATAATACTGCCGTCTCACACCACTATAGGACCTGAGTGGAATACAGACTATATACTAAATAGAATTGGGCTGTATTTTTCATCCAGCCAGGCCAAAAGATAAAAATATATTTTATACTGATAAACAAATGTACTTGTATGAAAAATAGAATCTATTTACCCCAAACTGCTGCCTCAGTGCGCAAGGGAATTTCAACATGTGTCACACAGATGCAGAACTGCCAAACTCATTATTTTGTCACATTAAATTTGAAATCTCATTTTGTTTTGCGGTAAAAATGGATCATGTTTACTAGTAAAACAGAAGGGCCAGACATGACAGCTACAAGTAGTACAGCTTCTTCTGTAAGATTCAGATAAGGATCATCTATATGAACAGAATGTTTAAGTTACAGATCTCTATATGCCCCCCAAATATAAACTAAATATATGACTTTATTAAAGTTTGTAACATAGATATAATTATCATTCTATTGGGACCATAAGGCAGAGCAGTCTCCCCTCAAGTGGTCCCAGAAGCTGGACTGAAGGCCTTACACGTAAGTATAACCACCAGCATAAATAGTAAAGTGACATGCAAGACCAGTTCTGGACAGTGACCCTTATTAAGGTCTTTGTTTAGGAACATCCAATGTTTTTTAGTCTTCCCTTCCACTGAAGCCCATATTCAGACTCTCAGTATCTGACCTACTTATCATTAAGTAGACAGTGGTGGCCTAGTGGTTAGGACATTGCCCTGGGGAACTGAAGTCGCTGGTTCAAGTCCTGGCCCAGGCACAGCTGAGGTACCGTCCCACTACAATGTTCCCCAGGTGCTGTTGATAGGGATGTAACATGCTCTTGCCTTTGTGTTTTTATTCATGTTCAATGGATGCTCTTGTTTAGGTGCTTTCCTCACCCGAATGCGAGGCTACATGCCGCCCTCTCACAAACAATTCATTGAGGACATCTCCTGTGCCCCCTCCCTGCGAGACTTTGTGTTCAAACAAAGGGACAAGTCTCTAACTGAAGCTTTTGAGCGCTGCGTGGACAGGCTGGTGGCGCTGAGGAATTACCACATTAAAATAGTGTCACGCTTCATCACCATCCCAGCGGCCCGCGCCAAACAGATCCGCGCCAGCAACTCAGCATCAGTGGCGGAACACGACCTGGTGAGTAAAGCACCAACCGCTCTGGAGGAGAGAGGGACTGGTGGGTCAGGAATCATGAGCTTCCTGAAGGCAGTACGGGATCAGACGAAGGGCATTTTAATATCACAAGGCACTAAAGAGAAACAAACCTTACTGGACACACACATATAGGTATTGACCTCTTTGGTGACACCATGTAGGGCCACCTAGAGCCAATTTACTATTAATACAGTACTGAAATAACTTGCAATACACTATTATAATAGGAATAATATTCCTTCAGAAAACAAACACATACACCAGACAGCAAAATTGGTTTTCCTTGCACTAAAATGTTGCTTTGAATTATTTTTAAATGTGTAAAGAAGTTGTGCATGAATAAAAGGAACAACACTTGAAAACAAAGTCTTTATTATGAATGTAAAATATGTTTTTGTGTGCTAACACATAACAGTTGAAAAATGAACCATCTTTTTCAAGGCTTGCCTAAACAATTTCTGTCACTGCATAATAGTGAAAGCAATTGGATTTAAAATGAAAAGTAAGATTTCCTTTCATTCTACTACTACAAATACAACAATTACTATTACAGCTATTACTATCATTACAACTAATACTTCTATTACAACTATTGAATCTATACCACTATTTCTTACCATTGCATCTATTATTAATCTATTATTATTATTATTATTATCACATTTACTACCAATACATCTATTATTACCATTATCACTATTATAACATGACATCTATTATTACCATTATCACTACTACTACTATTATTACATCTATTACCATTATCATTGTTACTACCAATACATCTATTATTACCATTATCACTATTACTAACATTTAATCTATTATTACCATTATCACTACTACTACTATTATTACATCTATTACCATTATCATTGTTACTACCAATACATCTATTATTACCAATATCAATATTACTAGCATTACATCTATTATTACCATTATCACTATTACTAACATTTCATCTATTATTACCATTATCACTGTTACTAACATTTCATCTATTATTACCATTATCACTGTTACTACCAATACATCTGTTATTACCATTATCACTATTACTAACATTTCATCTATTATTACCATTATCACTATTATAACATGACATCTATTATTACCATTATCACTACTACTACTATTATTATACCTATTACAATTATTACTGTTACTACCAATATTATTACACCTATTACCATTATCACTGTTACTACCAATACATCTATTATTACCATTATCACTATTACTAACATTACATCTATTATTTCCATTATCACTATTACTATTATTACATATATTTCCATTATCACTGTTACTACCATGTCATATATTATTACCATTATCACTAATACTACAATGACATCTATTAATACTATTATCACTATTACTATCATTACATCTATTACTACTTTTATAACCATTACTATCATTACTACTATTATTAACATTTTGACAATTACTACCATTACTACCCTTAACACCATCACTATGATTACATTTATTAGTACTATTACCACCACTACTGCCGTTACCACTATTAGTACTAGTTAGTACTAATGTCTATTATTACTTTTCTACTATTATTACTACTATGACTACTATAATACCATTACTATGTTACTACTATTACTACCAAAACTACAATTAGTACTATAACTACTGTTATTAATATTATTACTACAATGACTATTATGTGGTTGCTACTATTACTGTAATTACTACTATTACTACACTATTACTCCAACAAAAAAAAACAATGAATACATTTATTTAATTTACATATCATTATGTAATTGAGTCACAATGACTTAATTAAGTGTTCATTAATTGTGCATATGTCTGTTTTATTGTCATATATCTTTTGTCAGAGAAATTAAGTGGAATCATAAAAATGTATTTTTATGTATTCTGATTAACAACTACAGTTTTAAAACTAAAAACAGGAAATGATTAGATATGTAAGTTACATTGTGTAAAACTTACAATCCTCTTTTAATGATTTTCTTTTTGTGCAATAATAAACTATTGAATTGCAATCCAACTGTGTGCAGGTTTTTTCATCAACATCATGTACATTCTTGACTTTACACAGAAACTACCTTTAAAGTAGATGGTCACTGTACTTTAAGGGAGGTTCTCTCCCATTTATCCGACCTCCGGTGTTGTGCGAGTCACATAAAACAGACAGTACTTTTATGGCTGTCCTCTGTGTCGACCTGGGCTGTTGCATTGAATGTGCTGCATAACGCACAGGAGATACATAATTTCACTGTCACTATTAAGCTGAAACAAGTGAACAATTCAACAGCAGCATTGTGGTAATGATGGCTGAGACTTCACAACCCAACTCAGCTGCAGAGAGAGGTATTTAAACTCCAAACAATCTAAACAGCCCCATTTTGAAATACCTGGACTTTGGCCTGTACAGATGGCAAAATTGTGGAACCTTAGTATAAGGCTGTATATACAAGCAAAAATAGAGGGCTGAATGGTTTGAGACTGTGTGTTTCTTGAAGGCGAATAATCAAATATTTTGGCAAATTTTGACAGTAGACCGCTATAGAACTACAATATCATGTTACTTCCCACACTGCCTTCCACTAATGCAGTTACAAAATATTCTTCAGCAGTTACGCTAATACATTCATGCAGTAATAAAGAAGAGAATGCACTTGATCTCATAGCTTCATCACTTGCCAAAAATTTGGGTGACTATTAAAGTAACTTTTCGGTGACTATTGGTCATATTGTGTAAACACTCAAGCCACAATGAAATGTGACATCTGCATTTAACCCATCACACGTGCACACTTGGAGCAGCGCCCGGGGAGCAGTGTAGTAGGACGGTACCTCAGTGGTATCTAGGCCAGGACTTGAGCCTGGAACCTTTAGTTTATAAGGGCACAGTCCTAACCACTAGGCCACCACTGCCCTGTTCTATCTCAAACTCTAAGCTAAAGAAGCAAAATCTGGAATACAAATATGTTTTGGTTGATCCATTATTTCTGCGGTAAGTGGAAAAGTGTTAAATATATATTTTTTGTGAAACCATTATTTTACGGAGCAGTGGATCTCAGTATCCCTTGCTCCTGGTGTACCACTGCACTGCACATTTTACATTTTAAAGTGCTGGACAGTGGTACTCCAGTACCACTTCATGATTGAGAACCACTGCTCTAGAGCATGTTTGCTTCGAGTGCATCAATTCTATTGATAGCACCAGGGAGAGTTCATGCCAAACTGGCAAATTAACATATGCTTTTTATGCTTCACCCAATAAATTGCTCTGATTTAAAAACACAATGCCTATAATGCATGCGTTACAGATTATCTTTGGTGTTTGTAATTTTCAAGTGTATTGCAGGCATGTTTTGTGCTTAAAATGCCAGCATTCCAGTCCCGATCATAATTTGAACCATCATTAGTTCCCATTAAATATAACCACAACATTTTCATGTAAACAGCATTCAATTGCAAAACATGCACCCCCTGACTCAAACTGTTGACAGTTTCATTCAAACCACAGGCCTCAGTTCCTCGATAAAGGTTGGCCACATTGAGAAAAAGCACAAGTAAATAGACATTCTGCTTTTTAGTCACAAATTGGCATAAATCAAGTCAAACATTTCGTAATAACTACACTAGAGGATTTGCACCGATCAGCCAAAACATTAAAACCACTGACAGGTAAAGCAAATAACATTGATTATCTTGTTATCTCTTTAAAATGGCACTTGTCATTGGGGGTGGGATAAATTAGTAAACAAGTAAACAGTCAGTTCTTGAAGCTGATGTGCTGGAAGCAAGAAGAAAGGAGACGCGTAAGGATCTGAGCCACTTTGACAGGGAACAAAATTGTGATGGCACCTGAGTCAGAGCACCTCCAAAAGTGGTGTTGCAGTGGTTAGTACCTGCCAAGTGATCCAAAGAAGGACACCAGCAGCAGGGTCATGGGCACCCAAGGCTTATTAATGTATGTAAGGAGTAAATGCTACCCCATCTGATCCACTCTGATAGTGCACCACAATCAGAGCTGTTTAGGCAGAATGAGGTAGACCTGTTAGGCAAATGATTTAACTCTTGTGGTTTGTACCTTTTCAAATTCACAACTGTATCCCATGTCTGATATGTTACGTATTATTACGTAATTACCAGCATCTTTTTACAAATAGATAACGTTTATGTTCACCTTACAGATCTGACTCACTACCTAATATGACAGCGATAACCTGCTTTAGATCAATACCAACTGATCAGCTCCCAATGTAGCTCCACTCAGGTGACAGGGCCTCTCTGCAGTACTGATAATCTTTACTAGGGGGTGCTAAAGCTTATGGTATGGCAAATTCCAGAGTGATGTCCTTTAAAACTGTAGGCTTTCTATTCAGGTATTTATCATTTTTAAGGCCAACTGCATTTTACATTGTATGAACATTTCAGAAGGAATAAAACAGCAATGGTTCATAATTATTGGGAATAAAATCATATTTGTTCCATTACAAAAAGTTTTTTATGGAATATTTGACAAGATTTTGTTATAACTAACCTTAGGGTTAGTTAACCCTAACCCGAACCCTAACCCTAACAGTGACCAAGATATGTTGTTAGATCTACTGAAGTACGGGCCCATATGCAGGTTCTTAGCTTGGCTTGAACTCAATGAGACTATCCTCCAGACATGAACTGAAGGGATCTACCCCATTCCAAATACGTTGTCATTACACCAATACTATGCTTGGCAGCAGACAACTGTGGCTCAGCAGACAGCGTGTTGATGTATTACAGGCAGGGATGTCCTGCGCTGCGTCCTGGATGCCGTCATTACGGGTTATCTGTGGAGTTCCTTGAGGCCCTCACGGCTAATTTGACCACATATATATAATAATTCACTTGACGTTTGACAGGCCGTGTTGTGAAATGTGATATTATACTGATAAATGGTGAACTGAGGGTGTTGGCTTCCATCCGGGAGCAACTTACAGTTTCCTACAATGCGAAGCCTCCAAGAAGGATTAAAAGCAACACAAAGGAGGAGCTGGTTACGCCCTTTTAGACAACACTCATCAATTGCACAGCCATCTCTGGAACAGGAATAAAGTGCAGTCAGTATTTAGAAACGTGACATGATGGAGCAGCCGCAAAGAGAATTAGCGACGCCTGCAGGAAAGACATGCTGAATATTCATGGAAAACTATCACTCTCTTAAAAATAAAGGTGGCAATAAGATTTCTTTGTACCAATGCCACATTATGTCCCTTAAATCACAACTGGTTCTCTACAGAACAACTCGGTAGATGGTAAAGCTGGGCAATGTGATGATTTTTATCGTTATTGTGAAAAAAGACATAAAGATATGTCTCAAAATGCTTACAATAATATCGTCAGTACTTCAAGAGCTCTGTCCAACTACATGCTTCATTACGAATACAGTCCTAATTAACTGGATCCTAGAAAAGTGAAAGTGACTTATTAATCACTGTAAACACACCCATGTGATCTTTGCATTTAGCCCATCACACGTGCACATGTGGAGCGGTGGGCAGCTATAAGTGCCCGGGGAGTAGTGTAGCAGGACGGTGTCTTGCTCAAGGGTGCCTCAGTGGTACCCAGGTGAGGACTTGAAACAGTGGTCCTAAACAATAGCAAACTGACAAAATCCCACATCACTGCATCCCTAGAATTTAAAATGCTGAAAAAACCCATAAAATATAGAATGCGCCATTTCTTTTGCACAGACCCCCCCAGCAAATGAACAGTTATGGTGCATTAAAATGTGCAGACGTGTGTTCTCTGTTGAGTGTGTATTTATTTTCACACAGAAAATCAACAAAACGTCATTGGGGCGGCCATATGTCTGCATGCAGCTGTACAACCACCGACTGTATATCAGAACCATGTGTCTGAACTCGCTATTGAAACGTGAACATATATGACCCCTAGCATCACTATGTACATTCCGCACTAAAGGAAATCTTTTGGACGCTTATGGCCATAGACTGCAGTGAAATAATGCTGCATCCTGCTTTAGATATAAGGCCTGTGTGGAGGAAAAGGAAAAGAGAATTGCCCTGAGGGAGCCATTTCACCACAGCACTTATCTAGGATCAGAATAGCCCTGTGCTGAACCCACACACACTCTTATCCACAGCACGCACACACACACACACACACACACACACACACACACACACACACACACACACTATTAGCCCAGGGCCTTAATGTACATATTAGAGAGAAAGAGACAGAAAGAGATTACAGGATGAACAACAACAACCAAAATGATACCCCATGCCCCGTAGACCAACCCACTGTTCGCCCACCTGTCCAAGGCTTCACCTCCCAAGGCAATATGCTGACAAGTCAGTCGCTTTTTCCTCAGTTCAGGCCATATGGAAAGCATAGAGATAGGGACCTGATGGACCCATGACTTACACACAGTCAACCAGTATCACACACGCACATTAACACACTGGTAAATGTATCTTTGTGGAGTATGTGCACTGACCTAGTTAAATAATGTTACTAATGATAAAGCTACATATAACTCCATTCCTTGACCTCTGGAGTGGAATGAATATACTGCAGGTATTTTAGTCCTTTCAGGAAAAAAACAAAACATTTAAAAAATGTTCTCCTTTACAAGGAACAGCCATAGGTCCCCACATTGTCAAAGTATTTGCGTTTTCCCATCATCAGAGGGGGAATCTAGATCCCACAGAGAGACAATAACATGTGTTTGTGCCCAAACACACACATGCTATTAAAACCTTCTTTAGGGGTGTTTCCACTGATGTAGTTAAATAAATGTTAAATAAATAAATGTACACTAATGCTAATGTTAATGCTATGCATACTTAAACGTACCCCCAACCATAAAGCTAGAAAGCAAAAAGGAATCGTTTTACCTTTTTTCATATTTATCACAATTATATACATGTCCCCACAATGGTGATATGCTTCCGTATGATCCCGGGGATAAAGTACACACACACATTTTCAAACAACACCCCACGTGTTCTTGACTGAAGGTTTGCGGCAATAACAGCTATCAGATCGGATGGAGCATGTGCGCTGATGTGCTATGGAAATTCCTTTCCACAAATCTTCCTATCCCCCCACACTCTGCATATTGATAGGACATGCAAAGGCAGACACGGATTATTCCATTCAGAGAGATTTTTCTCACAGCTAAGTGTGCAAACTTTGCACGGATGCTTCTGTTCAAAGCTTGGAATCACGGTTTTAAAGAACAAACTGTAGTCGTAGGAGTCGTAGTCTTGGAAGTAAGTGCAAGCTTGTGGTTAAACGGTTTTATTAGATTTATAAGATAAACGTACTGAACCAAACTCGGGACTATAACACAAAACAAACATTTAGACATGTGAACACAACTACAAAGATACCAGGTAATGACTACAGCGGGTAACACAGAGTGATAACAGACCCAGACCTACTACATGAAGACAACAGAGATCTGACTAGAGAGACACAAAGGCTTTAATACAGAGACAAGACACAGAACATCTGGGCAAGGGACAGATGGCGCGAGGACAAAACCTCGTGGCCGAACCAAAACAAAAACAGACCAGGTAGACAGGGAAGGAGGAATCGTGACACAAACAAACCAGTAAAACCAGTTTTGTTGATGTGTACATGGATGTGGGAAGCCTATGGGCAATTCTTAATTGGATTTTTCCCAATTTCCTCCCCAGTTTTAGTGATTGCCAATTCCCACCTGTAGCTAGGTCTCCTCCCATCCATGATGCTACTGAAGGACAGCATCTGCTTCCTCTGCCACCATAACTTTTTGAATGGCCACTAATGCAATGCCATTAGACAGCTCAACATGCTTGGAGGAGAGCAGTAACTGTTTCCTTATACCAGTGTTGGCTGAGTGATGGGGTGTGATGGAGAGCTATTCTACCAACCCAGAAAAAGAGAGAAAGAGAGCTTTCTTGGACTCAAACTCACTGTGGTATCAATGATGGTCTCTTAATGACAAGGCTAGCACTTAGTATGGTGCACCACACAGTAGCCCCAGTCTACAGGCAAGTCTGAGAGAGTGAGCGGAGAATCAGTCAAGTTGGGTAGTCCTGAGATACAAGATTTCCTGCAAAGAAGTACAGCAGCTGGCACATAATCAGGATGGCACTGTTTGAACATGGAATCAAATGATTGAATCTGAAATTGTCCTCTTAGCTAGTTATGGCCATGTCTCATTAAATTATTACACCTTCTGTCTGTCGTAAAAATATAAAAAATGAAAATCAAAACAAACTATATTATTTTCCATCACAGTGAAGATATCACTGGTAGCCCAGTTGTTAGGGACTTGCCCTTGTGAACTGAAGCTCGCATGTTCAAGTCCTGGCCCAGGTACCACTGAGGTTCCCTTAAGCAAGGTAACATCCTGCTACGCTGCTCCCCGGGCCCCCCATGTTGATAGCTGCATTGTAGCCTTTGTTTGCCATTGTCACAATGACAAGTATTCAGTTTCACTTTCACTTATCACGTATGCGCTGCCTAAAATATAGCACCCCTAACTCAAAACAACAGCCTGCATTCCTGTACATGATGCTGCTGCTCTTCAGATTAAAAGGTTTCAAAACATTTGTAGGAAGCTGTAAACATTATATATCAGATGGGCCAGGATCATGAACAGAGATGTAGCTTCAACATTTCAAATGTATGACATATATATAAGGAAGGCTCTGGTAGAGCAGTACATATGTTTAGACAATGCTGAAATACCTTTCTAAAATGTGAAATGAGTTTTCTCCATGGGGTGTCTGGGTTCTCCCTTAGAGACATCCGGGAGAGCCTCAGAGAAGAACCACTGCTTCTTCACATCAAGAGAAGCCAGTTAAGGAGGTTTGGACATCTCGTGAGGTTGTCCCCTGGGTGGCTACCTGGGGAGGTTTTCCGGGCATGTCCCACAGGAAGGAGGCCCCTGTGCAGACCCAGGACATGCTGGAGGGATTATATCTCTCAGTTGTCCTGGGAACGCCTCTGATATCCCCATAAAGAGCTGGTGGAGGTGGCTGGAGAAAGGGAGGTCTGGACATCTCTGCTGGGGCTGCTACCCCCACGACCCGAACCCTGGATAAGCGACAGATAATAGATGGATTTTTTTTGCATCACCATCTGCAGATATATACATAAATATATTGCATATTGGCCTACATCTCCCACATCAGCACAGCCCTACTTTGTATAGACAATTACAGCATATTAATTACTTCCTGAACTGTGTTTAAAACAGTGAAATGAAAAATATTTGCAAAGAAAGGTATTATTTAATAAAATGACAAATGATTCATATGGCAGGTGATTCTAAACACACACACCTGCAAACGCACTTCAGGGGGGTGTGAATTTTATGGGAAGGGGGGAAGGGAATGGGGAAAGTGAGGAGAGAGAGAGAGAGAAAGAGGGCGGGGAAAGTGACAGTGAGGTGGTTCTAAGGACAAGCGCTACGCTTACATGTTTCATTTATCTAATTACCAACTTCCTCCCGAGCCAAAGCAAATAAAAGCCTTTCCTTATTACCTCAGCCCGGCCGCGCTACCTTAACAACCCGTCCCAAACAGCAGCATCGCTAAGGATGTGCTCATTGTGTGGCAGGAGGCCTGCGAGCACGCAAGAGAACGCAAGACTGGAACGAGGCCCAACAGCCAACATATGTGAACATGCACGTAGACATGTGTACAGACAGGCAGAGTACAGTATGTTCGCTGGACTGCACTACACAGTAACCATGTCCGCCCTCTGGGACACCCCTGTAAAAAAAACATGACTAAGGTACAATGCAGCAGCTCCATCTGCACAAGTGTTACATTTGCTGGGGTGTAGGGTCCACAACAAATGCATGTGTATATTGTGTTGCAGACCACAAAGTAAACCAGCAACACAACTTTCCATGCTTATTTAGAATTCAGGTGGGCATACTGGGATCTAAAGATGTTAACCTCACCATACACATATCTGACTGTACACATCAGCCGAATTCTGCATAGAAGGTCTTAGATGACGCTCATTCCCATCAGAATATGATCTCTGATAGGTAAAACATACTGCAACATCACTGCTCTTAGTAGGGAAAACTGCAAAACCTGGATTATCTATTTAAATTAAAAGCAGTTGAACCCAACAATAACGCTTACAACCTACCAGAGGAACCAGTGGTCCATGGATGTTGACATGTTGTCCATTTCCTCACATTCATGTGTTCCTGATTTCTGAGAAATACACAAAGCAAAAATTGAAGGCATGAAAATAATAAGTGTCAGGAAACCTGACATGTCATTGTTCATGGAACAGTGGTTCTTTGGTAAGATTTAAGGATCACTGTGCAGTTCAACTTCCTTTAATTTGAGCAGATAATTGTTTGTTTTACACTCAATGGGTGGGAACTACATGCAGTCTTTGGAAATTCCATGATCATGATTTTATGCACATGTTTGCATGAACCCTGCATTCACACAATATTTTCGTTTCAAACTCGAAATTACTGCAAGTAAAAAAAAACATATTTTGCCCAGCCACTAATTTTAAAAGGAGCAAATTTTCTTTTCAGGGTCACATTTGAGCAAATGAGACATTTTATTTTGCAATTTATTAACTGCAATTAAATACACAAAATAATGTGATTGCAGCTAATAATTAAAATTGTTTGACAGTCCTAATTAAACCATGTGACAATAAACGAAGTATTTCTCTTTGTGAAGTCAGTGATTGTCGAGACACTAGTTTGTGAAATGTTACTGTTTGGTTGGGGCTTAACGACACTGATATGTCCAATTATGGAAGGTACATTGTCCGAGTACTTATCCACTCCTTTGTCCACTATCCCAATACAGTCACTCCACTGATTCATTGATTTAACAGATGTGGCTGTTGCGTATTTGCCAGCGTTCTCAGAAAGAGGATGCTTGCTGAAAGGTTTCCCAGGGAGATGCCCTCAGTGCTGAGGGATATGAGTCCTGTGTGATGAACAGCAGAAGAATAACAGCATTGGAGCAGCTCTTCCTTTCTTTACACAGCAGGAGATGCACCAGCGTCAGGAGTCATTGTTGATAAAGGTTAATGGGCCCTGAGACGCCGGGCAGCAGAACATAGAGGCACACATACACTCACACTGACATCACAAATGAGTCAACATAGGGTTGGGTGAGAAACAGTGGACCGGATCACACACACACACACACACACACACACTTACAGACGTGCACAGCCATGAAAACGATACAAGCTTTTGAAGAGTCAGTGGTGAAATGTTACAGCTGATAAACTCACTAATCAAGTTACAACATTTTAGCTTTTACTGATTCTTACGTCTGTCTTTCTTATTACTTACCCGTCTGTCTGTCTGTCTGTCTGTTGATCTGTCTTTTTCCTTCTTTCTTTTGCTCTTTCTTTGGATTTAATATCAATTTTTACTTCTTTTAGACTTTTTCATACCATCATTCTTCCTTTCGTATTACTTTCTTTCTTCTTTTGCTATCTTTATTTTTTCTTCTTTCATTCGTTTATATTTTATACTTTGTTTCTTCCATCTTACTATCATACTTCCTTCATTCATTTCTTTATCCTTTTTTCTTTTTTTTTTCTTCTGTTGTTTCTTTCTTTCACCTTATTAACATACTTGCTACTTACTTTTGTGTAATTTTCATTGTTTTGTAGGCAGTGGCGGCCTAGTGGTTAGGACCTTGATCTTGTGAACTGAAGGTCACAGGTTTAAGTCCTGGCCCGGGCACCACTGAGGTACACTTGAGCTACTTTCCCACTACACTGCTCCCCAGGTGCTGTTGGTAGCTGCCCACTGCTACATGTGTGCAAGTGTGATGGGTTAAATGCAGGGGTCACATTTCATTCTGGTGCTTGAGTGTGTTCACAATGACAAATTACAAACTTATTTTCTTCTTCCTTTCTTCTTACCATTGTGCTTCCTTCTTACTTTCATTTCTTTTTTTTTTTGTTTCTTTGGTTGTGTGTTTGTTTCTATCTGTCGTTCCTTCTTTCTTTCTGTATTTTGTATTTCCTTTTCCTGTAACTAGTTGAATGTAATGTCTCCTGGCTGAGCAGCGCCCACATTGGGCTGTATCTCAGGTAAAGGGCAGATTACACAGGAGGTAATCGAAGATAAAAACCTAATCGTCCATCTATCTGTGTGGGCTTGCCAATTTGCAAACACTCATTTCCACCTGATATGGACCAGGAAGCCAAAGCTCACCTCCACCCCATTCACATCCAGTAAAAATCCCTCATCGGGGTGTACTGCCTTGGATTGACTGACAAGTGGTTAGGAGCGTTTCCTGCTCAGATGAGGCCATGCTAGCCTCATTTACAATGCATTGTAGAATAAACTATTTGAACCTTATCAGTGATCTCATGTGACGTTATTCTTGTGTTGCAAAAGGAGGCTTACACAGGAGCAGCAGGTCTTTTAAAAAGCAATTTACGTCCATGGAACGTCCATGATGACAAATGAAAGTAAACATGAGCAGATACACCCATAAAAGCACAACGAGGCCTTAAAGTCTTGTGACAGATACGTCGACTGTGTTTTCCCCTTTGACACAATTAAGGATGTAGAGTAGTAAAAGGATGACGTGAGTGTTTTATGGTTTCTACAGGAATTTCGTGTTTCAGAAAGATGTGAGGATGAGGAAAAAGTTTGAAATGTCAGAAGAGCTTCATTGATATGCTCCTAGGAGTAATGAAGTTAGAACAGTTCATCACAGATACTCATAAATACTGTTAAATGGGGCTTGAAGAGAGCTTTGTATTGTGCTTAGCTCAGCTAGATTAGGGTAGCTAAATCACAGGTTGCCCATTACCAACGGAAACTCAGTACACTCCATACAACCCCCCTCAGTACTGCTTTAATCAATTTTGGGACAAATGTCAACCTGCCCTTAAAGACTAATGTTCTCTTAGAGATACATAAAGTCATGAACATTTTGTTGACTAGTACATTCTGTGCTTCTCTCCGCCTCACTTGCTAAAGCTCATTAGCCCACAGTGATGCAAGCTCAGGGCTCAGGCTCCTTTTCTGTTTGGAGTGGCGCTCCACAGTTACGGAAGGTCCGAAATTCCTGCTGGGTTCCTCTAATCCTGCACTTCCCTGGGAAAACATTCCAACTGCTCCCATGAGAATGTGGCCTTTGCTTTGAGCATCAGCATGAAGCAGTGTGTCAAATTAGCATCATGCTACATGAAACAAATTACATTACATGGACAAGGTTGTGGTTGTGGAGAGGATATACTTTACTGGCATAAAAGGATTGACAGTCTACAAAAAAAAAAAATGAATACTGTAACCAGCAATACAGCACATGCAAAAACTAACTGTGAAACATACTGCTGTTTTTTTTATAAAGTTTCTTTAGACCATTTAATAAAAATGTGCTCTTCACCATTGTGGACATTTCATCATGAACGGACGAATCGAACTAGTCCAAACTTCCTTGGATTAAAATATTATTAAAGAGGCCTCTTTCTGCAGCCCCCCACCACCTCCAGTGGCAGGCAGAATGCAAATAGAAAAATGCATTTTTAATGAATGTAACCAAATAAAATATTTCACCCCATAACTCTGTGTCAGTCTGACAAAGACACTGTCTGCTTTCTGTGTGCAAAATGCTGTGGCTATGTGTTGGGCTGCTAGTGAGCAATTTGGGGCAAAACTATAGCTGTGAAAACATTTCAGACCACAAGGACAAAGCACAACAGCATCTTTCTTCATATGCAAAAATCGTCTATTATATTATTGACAGCATCTTACCAAAATACAGTTCAATTCTGGCTTCTTACATTTTCGTCATGCAAATATATTGTTATCGAGGGAATTAAAAACACAGTTCAACTAAGCGACCAAAGGAAAATGTTATATTAAAGTTAATAAGGTTTGGTCATTTTCCTGTTTCATTTCAAACATTCATCCATCAATTGTCTAAACCGCTTCTTTCATTTTGGGTTGCGGGAAAGCTGGAGCCAATCCCAGCTGACTACATGCCCAAGGTGGGCTTCACTCAGGACAGGAGGCCAACCCATCACAGGGCAGCACATAGACAGACAATCATTCACACACACACACTCACACCTATGGGCAATTTAGAGTATCCAATCCACCTCCTTCAACCCTTTGAACATTGGGAGGAAATCAGAGCAACCGGAGGAAACCCACATGAACACCGGGAGAGCTTGCAAACTCAGCACAGAAAGTGCCTCCCCTCATTTTAAACATATGAGATTTAATTACTAAATTTACAAATTTTGCATGAATTGAAAAAGAAATACAGGATGCTCACCATGACAAAGTCTATATTCATATGTAATATCATTTTAACAAACTACAAACAACAAATGAGTTCCACCACACAGTCTTTCTAGGTGTTAGATTAATAACTATAATTCTCTTGGTTCTGATGATCTATCGCCATAATTCCACAGTACATGCAGACAAAATGATGCAGACAAATGCGTAACAGTGCATGTAATTGAGATCTAAACTGATACAACAAAAATCCACACTATTGCAATGATATTGCAATTCTAAGCTCTCCAAGTTCAGTAACTTTTTTAATCATTTGTCAGCTGTCCAAGCAAGTATTATGTGTAATTTCCATAAAATAAAGCCCAGATGCAAGAAACAAAGTCACTATATGGGTGGTAAATGGTTTCTAAGACAATGACATTGTTTTATTCTGTCAGACCATTTTTGCTCTGTTCATGAATCATCCGTGGAAATCCTGCTCATTCAACTAAAAAAGGATTTTCTTTACAACAGCAATGATTTACGATGAGTCATTTCTTTTAAACTGCTCTTCAAAAACACATTTGCTAGCTAAAGCCAAGGAAGGGTGTTTAACTGTTCAAACACAATGCTGCAGACTCTTCAACAATGCTTTAATTACTGTAAAATATCATTGGATAAATTGTATTTAATGATGATTTGCCTTCAGTGATGTGATGCTGTCCCAACTGTCAGTTGTGAAAGCTTGTCTACAAAATTCTCTTAATTATAACGATTACAAATTCCAGTAGATGTGTAGTAAGATGTTCCTGCATAGGCTAGTTTATTAAATGCACTAAAAAACTGCAGTGAACAGGCAGGAGGAGAGAACAGAATTACTACATAAGACAAAACCAATAAACAATTGTGTGTTATTCATTGGACTGATAAACCCACAGTACAAAGCATGGATAGTAAGAGCCAATTTTAATTATATGTTAGAGATGAAATTCTGAAAGCTGTGGTGAACATTCCTTAAAAGGTTTTGACACATCATATTTTGTGACACAACGTGGCTTCGGACAGATTTGATTCCATGAAAATGTTAATGTCCTTTGTCTGACTATTGGTATTTTAATGTCAAGAATGGAAATTGGCACTATATTACATGTATACCCTTGTGCATAATGTCATGGAAGGCTCAGGCCCTCATAGTGCACCAGCCCCCTTAGGCTATATTCCTTTTTCTGCTCTTTCATCAGCTGTGAATGGAAAACTTAAATTATTACTTGCTCTGACCGCTTACGCTCTGTCTGAAATGCTTTGGTGCGCCTGTTTGCCGAACACATGCTGTAATACCGATCTCGTTCAATCCTGAGCACACATTCGCATTAAACACATTTTAATAGCGCCATCTGCCAAAAATAATTCCCTCCAATAATACTCTTCTGTCCAGCTACATCAAGACACGGTGTCTGGCCAGACCTAGCACAATGAATTCCAGCAGCCTGCACTACAGTTAGACAACAATTTACCATTTCTTTCCTCTTTGTACCCAGCAGGACACTGTGTGTTGCCTCTTCGAGCCTGAAGTCATTTGCTCTCCCCGGCCTCGCCTCTTTATTGCTAGCAATTATGCACACGCCAGGCACTGTGAGCTTCATAACTTCTTTAAAGGGTTTTGTGTGGCCTGTCCTTTCTCCCTGGCCTTCTTGTGTCCTCTCCTCAACATTTGCACAAGAGAAAATCGCTACACCATCAGAGGGGTACTGGCCTGCACTTCTGAGCTCCAGCAGGCAGGTCTATAAACGCTAATTGGCCAGAACAAAATCTTGTAACATCATGGTGCCCTAAAACCTGTGTGGAACTATAATATTTTTTGTTACTTAGTAAAAGTAGTCTGCCTTCCCGTCTGTTTTTTGCCTCCTCCTCTCGCAAGAATTCATTTAGTCTGTTTCTCTGTCCGTCTGTCCAATGGAAAATTCCTCTCCAAGAATATCATGTTAATGAAGGACAGCGAAAAAGGAGAATGGCAGCAAAAAACATTATGGTAAAAATTGAGCACTTCCTGAAATTCCATGAGACGACTCGAGAAATATTTGTCTATTTATAGCACTATGCCATTTGCTGGGCATGTGCTGACCTTTGATGATTTAGTAGAGGAGGGTTCATTGGCATGCTGCAAGGGATGTATGGAAAAATGAGGATATGAAGGGACCTAGGAGAAAAGACACTAAACAAGCTGTATATACTTCAGCAGAAATAGCCAGATCGTCAGACTGATGCAGCACACTGTAGGCAAGCTCAGCAGATTTTAAAATGGCTCAGATTCAGTGGTAAAACTTGACTGTTAGATCTAGGCCTTCTGTTCAGCCAAACATGTCAAAGCTTGATCAAAAATGGAAGAAAAACCTCACATTCACTCACATTCACAAACACTCAACATGCATATTTCTGATAGCACATATATGGGGTTTTTCAGAATCCGAATCCGAATCATGTTTATTGGCCAAGTGTGTGCACGAACACATACAAGTAATTTGTTTCCGGCCGATGGTGTCTCAAGTACAACAAACAGTAGTGTGTAAACAGTAGTAAAGAACACAATGCAACAAATGTAAACAACACAATTAATAATATATCAACAATACAATATAATAAACAACCAAAGACTTATTTGTAGAAAAAAAAAACAGGATCACAGAGTGCAAACAACAGTAAGTGCATAAAGTGCAGTTGCACTCTTGCAAGGTGAAGCAGTGTGACAATTTAACTGTTTAGGAAGGAGATGGAGAGGGGAAAGAGTTCGTGTGTCGGGTGGTCCTGGTCTGCAGGCTTCTATACCGTCAACCAGAGGGCAGCAGGTCAAAAAGTCTGTGTCCAGGGTGTGAGGGGTCCGTGATGATTTTCCCTGCCCGTTTCCTGG
>JBBPDA010078847.1:0-12336 GCA_037974385.1 Arnoldichthys spilopterus | reverse complement strand
TCAGTATCGGCCCAAACCCAAAGCCCAGGTATCGGATCGGTACTCAGTATCGGCCCAAACCCAAAGCCCAGGTATCAATATTGGGAATGGGAGTGAAAAACTTCCACATAGCAGCAAGAGCACTGCCCAACCAACCAGATCTGACTCTACAACTACGCATGAGTCAAACACCAGATTTTCAGCTCTAAGGGTCCATATGTGGTTTGCATCCCTAATTGTCACAATTACAATAGATTTTACAGTAGTTATTGAGTAATAACGGAGTAGTTTAAGGGGTCAAACCATGTGCTGTCCTCTCTTTTCACACTGCAAATACTTTTCCCTTCATCGCTCTGATGCCACAGTGAGGATCAGTAGTGATGTGTTCCAGGGCATTCGTTACCATGGGAACACAGCATTAAAACGTTCAATATTAAAAAATATGATGCTATTGTTAACATTACGTTGTTGTTTGTCATCCCCAACAGTGAAAGCATGCTTGAAAAGATCCAAACTACTATTCTTAGCGTACACCGATCAGCCAGAACATTAAAACCACCTGCTTAATGTGGTGCTCCGTGTGTTCTGACTACTGCACACCCGGGACACGTAAAACATTTTTGGGATCTGACCAGATGGGGTAGCCCCTCACTGCCCACATGCATCAAGTCTATGACTAATCAGCAATGGACGTTAAGGAGTGTCCCCGCTCCGTACCTTTCGGCTGGGGAAGCGCAGCCAGGAAATCGAAGGCCTCCTGCTCCCGGGGCGTTTGGCTTTTCTTCCGGCCTTTTCTCCTCCGGAAGTGTCGGGCGAGGAGGGCGAGGGAGACGGCCCCGAACGCTGTGGCAGCCACCAGCTTCTTGGTGCCGGCGCTGAGGCTTACCTGGTCAGGAGAGGAGAGAGACATGAGGGCCGGGTCACGCCGAGGACTCCGATCAGCCGCCCGGCTCTCACCATACCCACGGCAGAGTGAGAGTGAGAAAGCGAGAGAGAGAGAGAGAGAGAGAGAGAGAGAGAGAGAGAGAGAGAGAGAGAGAGAGAGAGAGAGAGAGAGAGAGAGCGGGCGGGCAAGGGAGGGAGAGACCAACTCTCAAATGACAGGAGCCTTTTTCAGCTGGGAGAGCGCCGATTGGCCAGTTGCGGACGGATCCCTCATACACACGGAGGCACGCTTGTTTCCATACGTCGTTGGGACTTTCGGCTCACACTAGCAGTCCTAGGCAAATATTTGAACGCCCCTTGTCAAATGAGGTCCTGCTGAAGGGGACACAACCGGTTATCTCGCTGAGGGGGCAATTACTTTTTGAGGACCTGAGAACATCTGATGTGACAAACCAGAGCAGGAGGGGTGCCAATACTTATGACAACCATGCCTTTTGCCATTTTGCCAGTCACATACACTGAATGAGACAAGGACAACAAGGAAGCAGGGATGTACGTTTCCCTTCAAGACGTAATCAGCTTAGACTGAAGTGCCCCTTTGCAGCTACAGTGCAGACCCAGGGTGCCCAGGGTCTCCAGAACCAAAGTACCACCCCACGCCCAAACACCCTTACTAACCCTGGCAATGAACGGGTGAGACGAACAAGCTGAGTTTGAGCAGGGAAATCGGCAAAGTGTGAGGGGACAGCAGCCCCCCCAAGACCGGATCTGGGCATGCCTGCGGTAGACCTTTCAGTACCTTCCTCTACTTTTTTAACTTGGAAACGTTGCCCGTCCAATCACTTCTGCCAAGAACCCTTGCAGACGCACTGCCCAAGTCAATACCCCATCGCTATGGACAACTCGACCTTTGCAGACAGTAAGAGCACTAGCTGATGGTCTATAATGCAGTGAGTGCACCTGCCAGGGCCACTACAGCCATTACCAGACAGTTCTAGACACTTTCTGAGAAAACGCTGAAGTGATGTGAGTTGGCCGATGGCTGGTATAGAGTCCGCATAGGAGAAGCATGAGGAAGAGACGCTCATGACTGGAGCACATAAAGCCTTAAAAAATGGACCAATGACCCTTCATGAATGTCTGGACCAATCCCTGCACATCGCTGTCTGTACCAATAACTGTGTGCTTTCACCACGACCAATCAGCATACAGTTCCATCTGGATCAATGACGGGTTCAATTTCACCTGGGCCAATCATAATACACTTTTGGCTTTAACCGTACACTTTATACCAATCACTGTATACGTTCGCCTGGAGCAACCACCATGCACATTCGTCCGGACCAGTCGCCGCACATGTTCGTCCCGGAGCAGTCGCCGCGCACGTTCGCCCGGACCAGTCGCCGCACACTTTCGTCCTGACCAATCACCGTACACTTTCGTCCTGACCAATCGCCGTACACTTTCGTCCAGACCAGTCGCCGTACACTTTCGTCATGACCAATCACCTCGCACGTTCGTCTTGACCAATCACTGTACACTTTTGTCCGGACCAATCATCGTACACTTTCGTCCTGACCAATCACTGTACACTTTTGTCCGGACCAATCACTGTACACTTTTGTCCGGACCAATCATCGTACACTTTCGTCCTGACCAATCACCATACACTTTCGTCATGACCAATCACCTCGCACGTTCGTCCTGACCAATCACCGTACACTTTCGTCCTGACCAATCACCGTACACTTTCGTCCTGACCAATCACCGTACACTTTCGTCCGGACCAATCACCGTACACTTTCGTCCTGACCAATCACCGTACACTTTCGTCATGACCAATCACCGTACACTTTCGTCATGACCAATCACCTCGCACGTTCGCCCTGACCAATCACCGTACACTTTTGTCTGGACCAGTCTGCTGCCTCTGGGCCTGAAGATCACAGGCATCCAGTTCTGATTATTGGCCTTGTCCTTTGTGCACAGAGAAGTCTCCGGATTCTCTGAATCTTTTAATGATGTTATGCACTGTAGATGATGAGATATTCTTTGCAATTTCATGCTGAGGAAAGTTACTCTGAAAGTGTTCCACAATTTGTAGATGCCGTTTTTTTTTTTACAGACTGGCGAATCTCGTCTTTACCTCTTTAAGGCCCTGTCCACACATAGCCAGGAGTCTTTGGATGTCCAAGGTGAACAGTTTTGAGAAAGTTATCGTTAAAACTGTGTGACTTCGTCTCCTTTGACGTCACTGCGGCCGCGTGTGCCACCTGCTGCTTTGGAAGCTTTAACGAAGTTTGACATCGTTTTTCGCGTTTACACGTGGACAAGGATATTTTCGACACCGCGCTCGTGTGAACGGGAATTTTTTCAAAACCAATCTCCGTTTCTTTAAAAAAAAACCCAAAAAAAACACCCGGCTACATGTGGACACGGTCTAAGATGCTCTTTCTATGCCCAGTCATGTGACTGACCTGTTGCCAATGAAGCTAATTAGCTGCAAAACATTCCCAACTGTTTCTCTTCTCTTCAAAAATACTGAGATATTCCCTGGGAACTGTTCGAGCATTACCAGGGGCACTGAAAATTCAGCATAAGACTGTACGCGGATCGGCCAGAACATTAGCACCACTGACAGGTGAAGTGAATGACGTGGTGAGTGAAGACTAGCCCAGAACGCCGACTCTGAAAGAAAGGGGTCGGAACACACAGCGCACCACAGTCGCTACCTCAACATTTGGCAGGTGGTCTTAATGTTACGGCTGACAAATGGCCAGACATTGTACATTCTCGTGTTCAAGCCAGCTCTCCAGACTCTGCCCCTGTGAAATAAGCCTGCGAGCGGCGGAGCTGCCATTTATAGCGCTACTTAGCAAGACGCGCGTGCGAGCAGACAGCACGTAGCGCGCGCTAGGCCAAACAGTGAACCCTCCATCCGCCAGGGCCTGGCAGGATCGTCCTAGTGCTTCCGGTTCAACAGCAAAGGGGCTTGAGGCTCGGGTTACGACGCAACGACGTCATCAACGCTGCATGAAACCGTGCGAAGGTCTCGCCACGACGAAGGCACATCACAGCAACAGCAGTGACTGAAGGTCAGTGGGGAGCAGAGCAGGCGCTGGGGCCTGTAATGCAGTTCCACACTGTACAGTTACATAATCCACACGCCGTTATCACCTACAGCTGCAGCCGAATCGCACCCGTACACGCCTTCACACCAAGCCCGGGCCAATATCGATATCAGCGGCTCGATTTCTGGGCACACGAAGCCCAATCACTTGACTACGAACCAGTTCCGCTGTTAAAGAAGGTCGAGCTAAGCTAAAAGCTCGGGCCCAGACCGCGGTAAATACCAGGTCACGGTCAATTCAAGCCCACCAGCTCGAAGGCGGGTTTTTTTTTTATGCAGCAACCGGCCGAGTTTTACGGGCTTTCATTTTTTTCCCTCTTACTTACTTTCTTCTTTTTGACCACGAAAACATGCTTTTTGGTTTATCAAAGCCCTTTCGTTTATGTTGCATTGTATCCAGGTATTTTCGTGAGCTTATTATTAAATATTTTGTTAATTATGTATTATCTATTTACTTCAAATTTTCATGTGTATATTTATTTATTTTTTCTTATTGTATGACTTGATTTATTCGGTTTCTTTTTCATTTATTTCTTATTTCATGTACTCAACTCACATTGGTCAAAGCACCTTAAAAAAATAAATAAATAAAAAAAATAAAAAAAGCTGAGCTTACTGCTCATTGAATATTCTTTGCTGTTATTATAGCTGTATTTGTCCTGTTTCATCACTTTCCATTTATTATTAGACACTAAAGCACTTCCCTTGTTTTCACCAGGCTGTGTTTTCTCATCATCTTGCCTTAAAAAAAGGGCCTAGTGGTTAGGACACTGCCTTTGGGACCTGAAGTTCACAGGTTCGAGTCCCAGCCCGGGCACTACTGAGGTACCCTTGAGCAAGGTACCGTCCCACTACACTGCTCCGTTGGTGGCTGCCTGCTGCTCCACGTGTGCACGTGTGATGGGTTAAATGCAGAGGTCACATTTCGTTGTGGTGCTTGAGTGTGTTCACAATGACAAAGGGCACCTCAGTGGTGCCTGGGCCAGGACTCGAACCTGCGACCTTCAGGTCCCAACGGCAGAGTCCTAACCACTAGGCCGCCACTGCCCACATGTAATAAATATAATTAGTAAGAAGAGGAACATCATCCTCAACACAAGTCGTTCTTTGCAGAAATGGGAACTCCACGATACTAAAGGACGTGTGTTGCAAGAAAAACATTCGAACCATTTCATTCACTGTCAAACATTTAAAAAAATAGTTTGTCAGAAACAAAAAAAAGGAGAAAAATACAATTCAAACAATGTCTCACTTTCTATTTAACAATTTAATGTTTTTTTTTTTTAACATAGGCCTCTATCAAAACGGCCGAGATCTCATACAACTCTGAACACATTTCTTCACGTGTGTGTGTCCACCTGCAACGAGTAGTTGTCTAGCGTCCAGTGAGGAAATTTATGGAAAAGCTCCACTGATTAAAGGCCCAGTGGAATCCAATGGAGCTTTTGACCATAACGGACCTGAACCGAGTGGTAGAGATGGACGTGTCCTGTTGAGGACACTACTGCACTGTGCTAACGCTACTGCCTCGCTGGACTCACACTTGTTTTGCCAGCTGGCCTGGCACTCGTCAGCTGCTCGGACCACTCCTGCTGTCCAGACGTCCTCCTGGAAGAGGCCAGGATCTGACGGTGGATGCTAACCTACGCCCGCGACCCAGAGGCGGCCTGCGCTACCAGCAAGTTTACAGATGAATATGAGCGAAACAAGAGCGAAGGCCACTGTTGGAAAAGCCTCTGGGACATGATCTGGCGGTTTCCTTGTTCCCGCATGAGCCTGCTTACCCGCGGGAGGGAGGAGAAGACGGACAGGGGCAGGTCCACCACGCGCAGGGCGGCCAGTTTCAGGGACAGCTGCGAGCTTCTGATGATGTCTTCCGCCATTGTGCCATAGTCACGCCATCCTAGCACAGGTCCGGGCTCCTCAGCTGGCTGCGGGGCAGGTAAACAGCAGCGTTAGGGCCTCCGGGCTGTGTTCCAATATGTGCATTTGCGCCCTAACTAGAAGGCTAGAAGGACGAGGGTGTTCCAAAAAAAAAAACAAAAAAAAAAACCTGCACCGAACTACATATTCTTACCCTTTTTAGCCGCCCGATGACAAAATCCTCCCAAGTGCACTTCAATGGCGCACTTGATCGTAGGGATGATCCCGTTAAGTTACCACAAGTGAAGCCAATGTCCCGAGCCACCCGGAGAATAACATTATTAAAGTTATCCCACCGTAACGCCTCCGAATTTCATACGATTGGAACCAAGCCAAGACAGCCATGCTGGGGTGGGTCTCCCCTATCTAGTGATACCAGCCCCGTCCCTCTAACCCCCAGGGAAGCGGAGGAACCATCTGCTAAAGCCGAAATATGCCCTCCCTCTAGGAAGTGGCACCTGGCGGGATAAACGTTTGCAGCCCTTCCTTGATGGCGATTAAAACCTCCTTAACCCCCCCCAAAAATAAACAATGTAAAATAAATAACAACGATACATTAAAAAGGATAAATAAATGATTCTTGTTATTATTTTATATTATTTTAACAATAATGAACTAAAGTAAATGAGAAATAAAACGAGCTGCCATTTATGACTATTGCTGCTGCAGCGTCAAGCGTCCTTTCGCGTCAAGTCACATTTTTACGAACTTAAAGTCCTAATATGACCAATTAATGTCCTAATGACATAATAAAGTCACATTTCTACAAACTAAAAGTCCTAATATGACAGCTTAAGGTCCTAATACCATAATAGTCTCATTTTTACAAACTAAAAGTCCTAACTTTACGAAATTAAGGTCCTGATGACATAGTCCCATTTTTACAAACTAAAAGTCCTAATTTTATGAAATTAAGGTCTTAATGACATAATAGTCACATTTTTACAAACTAAAAGTCCTAATATGACTAATTAAGGTCCTAATGACATAATAAAGTCCCATTTTTACAAACTAAAAGTCCTAATATCACAAATGTAGGTTCTAATGACAAAATAGTCCCATTTTAACAAAATAAAAGTCCTAATATGATTAATGAAGTCCTAAGATGACAAGTCCTTATAGAACGAAACAAAGTCCTAGTTTTACAAAATTAAGGTCCTAATGACAGTCACATTTTTACAAACTAAAAGTCCTAATATGACAAATTAATGTCCTAATGACATTATAGTCCCATTTTTACAAAATAAAAGTCCTAATATGATTAATGAAGTCCTAACATGACAAAAAGTCCTTATAGAACTAAACAAAGTCTTAAATTTACGTAATAAAGTGCTAATGACAAAATAAAAGTCCTAATATGACAAATTCAAAGTTAAAACATTAAAATAAGTTATTGCAATTGTGGTATATTGGCGTCTGAGCCACAACTCCTCAAGCAGGTTTATTCATAAACTTTCATCATTGTCGGTATTGGAAGTCACGTCCATAAAAAACATCGAAACTCAGGATTGGCCCACAGATCCCACATCGGTGCACTTGGGAAGCTTGGTGGCTTTACCCTTGCTGGGATCTTCTTACTGGGATCAATGCACAAGTATGTATTATGCATGCATGCCAATTGGAACGCAACCACTGTTTCAAGTTTAGGGGTCAGTTCGATATTAACTGGCGGGTCTTAATAGAGAACAAGATAACGTGCCAGCAGTGCAGCTGTTTTGACTATAGTGAGGCCTTACCCCTGGTTAGTGTCCTAGTCGGTGTGTCATCAGCTTAAATAACGAAGGTACGGCAATTGGAACAGAGCCGGGCGTCACTGTTTACTGTTCAATCGTGCAGACACAGTCTCTGCATCATGTTCCACAGACACAGTGGGTTAGTCAAAACGCAGAAAGAGGGGAGGAAGAGAGAAAGAGAGGAGGGAGAGGGAGACCGCTTACTTTCTGTGTCCGCGCCGGGTCGCGATCTCGCCCGCTCCAGAGCTTCGGCGCTCCGCACGAACACGAACGTGGAAAACGTGGGGAGGACGGAGGCTGTGACGTCACGCGCCGCTTACATAACACTTCCTGCGCCATAAGAGGACCTTCCAAAATTAAAGCCCCCTCCCCCCACCCCCATATTTCAATTGAACTTTCTGTCTATATATTTTTAAAATATATATACATGATATAGAAATATATATAAATATTAAATATATTTTTAAATGCTTTTATTGAGTACAATAAAAAATATATAACACAAAAATATTTTAAAATGCTTTAAATTGTAAGCACACTCAAAAATATATAACATATAATATAAAATATATTTTAAATGCTTTTAAATGCACAGACTCAAAAATAATATAATTTACATATACATATTCGATAAAAATGAACACATTGAACACAATGAACACATACAATATAAATCTATTTTAATGGCATTAAATGTGAGTAAACTCAAATAATTACAAAATATATTTATAAATACTTTTATTCTGAGCACAGTCAAAACATGTATGTTGTATTATGTAAATAATTTTTTTAATGCTTAAACTGAGGCCAAATGTTTTCTTCTCCATGCACCGGTAGACTTCAAAATGTATCTTTTATTTATCCTGTCAGTTCATGGCCCTGGTCATAACAAGCACAAGTCATTTTTGTGATACCCTTAAAATGACTCGATTCTTAAAATGTAGCCACAAAAAAAATGCCTTGTGAGTTTTGATGGTGTCACCAGGGGACGGAGAAAAAAATAACATTGACCAATACCATCATATTTTGGTGAATGTGTTGCCACAGTGTCTAACCATGACCGGAGCAGCCCAGTATGTTGATCACACTGAGTCAGACTTTGATTTCGTCGTGTTTTTAATTCAGTGTTTTTGTGACCTCACATAAACCAACACGTTATATACACCTGTACAGCAGGGTGACCCCGCCCATTCCCGTAGAAACCACGCCCCCTTCGATTTTTTTTTTTCGAATTATGCCACAGCTCCAACAAAAAATTTGCTTTGATAAAAGTTGTTGTTTCCACCCATCAACAAAATTTTGGTCCATCACCACTGCCCAAAAACACACCCCTGCCTTCATTAGGTCTTACGGTCTCCGAGGTCCATAGGAACACATTCCCAGGTACGCATCAGGTGCGTTTGAGGAAATAATAGACTGAACTGAGCCAAAAGATGTAATCTCCGTGTCATGGCTGCACATCTCGCCTGGGGGGCGCTTGGGCTGGGGATGCTGTGCAAACCAGGGGTGTCGTGTCCTCGGTGTCCGCTAGGCGTCGCCGTCGCTGCCTCGCAGTTCGCTGGCGGTGTTGCGGAGCAAGGGAAGCGCCGCTCCGGTGTGTCAGAGCGAAGACGAGCGTGCGGGGAGTAAAAAGGATGTAAATAAAGGACAAAACGGCGCGCAGATCGGCGAGGACGTCGAATAATCCCAGTTGGCATCGCCCGCCGCCGCTCGGAGGTAAAGTCCGACGCTCACGACGTCAGACGCGCGTTATTAGCATGACGGCTAGCTGCTAGCTGATGTTTTGGGGGCTGTGGGAGACCTAACTACGAACTCCACGTTTCGGTTTCACACGCGGTCGATCTCGTTTTCGTGCCTCTGCTCTTTCTGTCGTCTCCCCGACGTGTAAAGTGACGTTACACGAGCTCTACCCACCCTCGGCGCTAGCTACGCTAGCTGCGCCAGCTGTCAAATGCCTTTACGGCCTACAGTCAGCTTTCACTTCGGCCGGGTTCCAAATCGCGGCGCGAAGGGCACTCATTTTGGCTCAGGAGCGACCTGTTATGTCGCGCCCTACTTAACTAGTGCACTAGCGTAACGGTCGATTTGTCAAGGCTGGATAACTTCTTCAAAGTCGTTTTTCGTCCTCTGACATGTAGCCAAGACCCATTAAAGCCGTGCGGTGACATTTCTGTGAGTATTTTAAAGCTTCAGACCGCATTTTGTCCGCATTTTACCGTGTTTTTGGAAAATAATCCAGTTAAAATGGGTTTCGCCGTTAGCATCAGCTAGTTTCAGTTTTCGCGATGTCTAATACACAGGTTGTAATAACTTTATTATTATTATTATTTTGCCGAAAATTGACAAGTTTTGGAGCTTCAAGACTTTCAGCGTCGACACAAGCGGTACATTTTTCAAAAACCGCGATATCGAAGGTGTCGCAAATGCAGTGCAGGCTGCGAAGGGAGCAGGGCGGGGGATTGAGACGCAGCCTTTCCCCTCAGTAAACTTTACAGCAAGGTGATTTATCTGCACTTTAACTGCATTTCTGCATGTTTAAAACCATAAACAAGCTCATCCTCATGTGTTCTGGTCATTGTAAGGGGATTATGGGGAAATTTGGCTTGGGATTGTTTTTTTTTTGTTTTTTTTACACAGTGGTGATGAATGGAACCAGACGTCGCTTCTGCAACACACATTTGATCTGCTGTCAAAACCACTTTTGGTGAAGCTCCTTGTATCAAGTGATGATGGTGAATCTGAACAAAAATGCACCAATTTGCATAACAGCTAGGTTGCATCAAGAACGGCACTACCAGCACATTTTGTCAGTGTCCGAGCATTGTGATGCATCGGATCAGGACTGCACAATATATAGCCTTTACGTTGTTATGGCAATATCGGTCTTCACATGACTGATCTCGCGAAAGTCTGCAGTATTCAGTATTCTAACCAATCACAGAGCTCCAAGTGAATATTTGGGGCTTCAGTAAAGCTGCTGTTATGGTAATGAGAAACACGTGAACGTGTTGGTTTTGAGACATCACAAAAACGACGAGTCGAAAAAGCATATTGTCAACGTACCGTATGGACAGTGACGTGAACATATGAAAGCTTTAACAACACTCCAAGCTTTTTTAATCAGAGAAAAGTGGCCAAATAAGGCGTGTAGTAAAGTGGAAAGCCATGGCAACATGTATTATTATATTACTGGTGTTTTTTGCCCGAATTAGGGCTGAACGATTTGGGGTAAAATGTGTCATTTAGAATTTTTGCGTTCAGTTTTTTTAATATTTGTTAGTTATATTGTTATTATTTGTTACTTATTATGTTCATAGTTATTAACCCCTCCCAATTAAAATGTGCGTAAACATTGCTCTTTCAGATTGCGACTTCGATCCAAACATGATCAGCTCTGCTGTGTGTACATCCAAACGTCTTTTAGTATTGTGACACAGTTTTCCCATGTTGCACATCCCTCTTTTTAAGGAATTCATGTTGATTTTGGAGCCGTATCGCCACGGGGACAGATGTTTAGACCTGAACCGATATTTCCGACAGACGCTGTGGCGTATTTACTTGACCTTACTTGACAAAATTTGACATTTTTGTTTGTAACCCTCCGGAAATAAACGTTTGATTTCTCAGTCCTGCAATGTAAGTATTTTTGTCACGTCAACTTTCATTCAGTTTACATCGGTTCGAAATTTCTGTCAAATCTAAACATCTGTCCAATGGCGACGCTGTTGTTTTCTAGGAAATATCTGCTAATTAGGCTAGCAAAATTCTGTTAATTTTTGAAGTTGGAAACTTTCCACAGGAATTTATGGGCATTAACAGGAATTTATGGGAATAAACCAGAAGTTTTCAAAGTTCAAAGGCTGGGAACATAAAATACAGTTGGTTGAAAATATATTGTACCATAATCTTGGCTAAAACAATCACAAAAAACAAAAACAAAACGGATTAAAACAAACACAGTTGAGTATCTATGCTATTCCTCAATCACATAGCACACTAGGGCTATTGAGGCCACACCCCCTTCAGTCCTGGCTCCCCAGTGGTGGAATTAACTTCCTCGTGTCATCAGAACTGCCGAGTCCCTCACTGTCTTCAAGCGACGACTCAAATCGCACCTCTCCAAGGAGGGTCTTGGGAACTGACTAGCCTCATATTTATTGTTACTGTCTGTTGTTTATTGTTTACTCTTAAATACTGTATTGTCTTTTGGGTTTACAGGGTTGGCAGGGTTTGTTACGGTGTGTAACTCGGCAAGTAGGATCTCAGTAGGATGACGACTTTTGACAGATAGAAGAACGGACATGAACTACTCAGCACTGTTGTTCGTTGCTCAAAATGGGTTCATACAGTAGCTAGCTAACCGCTAAACCAAATATGCTAAATGTACTCTAGCTAGTTCTATGCAACCTGATGTTGTCATCCAATGTGCACTGGGAGAGATTACTGAACGTTCTCCGACCAGCCTACGTTCCCCCAAGCAGGCCTGCGTCTAGTCATTTACTGGATGAAGAGTTGAGCAGTGCAAACAAAGGTCAAGCGAACCATTGGCAAAGCAGACTGGATTTCAGTCTCTGATGGGTTCAAATGTTCGGGGACAAGGAATTCTAAACTTTTGCTGGTTCCCCATGTTGCAAAGGTCACAGCAGGGGCTAGAGCTTTCTCTTATAAAGCCCCACAGTTATGGAA
>JBBPDA010078778.1:0-12339 GCA_037974385.1 Arnoldichthys spilopterus | reverse complement strand
TGTGATGGGTTAAACGCAGAGGTCACGTTTCGTTGTGGTGCTTGAGTGTGTTCACAATGACAAAGAGTCACTTTCACAGGCAAGGCGAGTTTATTATTCACAGCGTTTCATCACACGTAGAGGTCATCCTGTGTGCTATAAACAGATAAAATGAGCTACAAAATAAAATAAAAGCACGCAATGCACTTTGGAATAAAAAGTGATTTCATACAAAAAAAGATTGAAAATAAAGACAAAGAAAGATTCAAATAAATTTGGAATAAAATCAGATTCTAACAACAAAAAAAGATTTAAAATAAACAAACAATGAAATAAAAGCGGTAGAGAAAAAAATTAGAATGAAACGAAATTACGATAAAATTAAGATCAAATTTAAAATAAAAATTAAAAAAGCATAAAGATGAAGCAGTTTTAGAAAATGTAGAATAAAATCAGATTACAACAAAAGTTAAAAAATTTAATTAATTAAGATTTTTAAAAAATTAATTAATTAAGATTAGATTTAAAATTTTAATAAAAGTTAAAGAAAGCATAAACATAAAAGCAGTTTGAAATACATTTAGAATAAAATCATATTAATAATAATAATAATAATACATTTTATTTATAATGCACTTTACATTATGCAAATCTCAAAGTGCCTACAGAATTTGAAAATAAATCAAATAAAATAGATAAATAAATAAATAAATTGTTGCATAGACTAAAACATGCTTAAAAAGAAGATCAGAAAAAAAAAATATTACAACCAAAAAAAAAGACTTAAAATAAGCATAAAAAAATAAAAGCAGTACAGAAAAAAATTGGAATTAAACAAAAATACATTTTAAAAAGCAAAAACATAAAAGCAGTTTGGAATGAATGTAGAATAAAATGCTCTGCCTGGCTCCTCCTTTTTTTGTGCTGCCTGTACCTGCAGGTGTTCCTCATGCACAGGGCAGTGGTGGCCTAGTGGTTAGAGATTTGCCCACGTAATCACATGGTCGCAGGTTCGAGTCCCTTGAGCGAGGCATCATCCCGCTTCACTGCTCCCCGGGCGCTGCTGCCCGCTGCTCCACGTGTGGACGGGTTAAGCGCAGAGGTCACATTTGGTCGTGGTGCACTTTGTGTGATGTCATTTCCTGTTTTGGAGGTTTAGGGAGGTTGACCAAGCTTAGGGAAGAGTCTCGAGCAGAAAACGGCAGGCAGGGATCTACGGCCATGCTGACGCTAGCCTGATACTGCGACTGAGAGCATCATCTGCTCTGTGACGGGAATGGAGCCCTGTTAGAGCAGAGGAAACGCTGGTTCGAGATCTGAGAGGCTTTGCTTTGCTTTGCTTGCTGTGGTTGTAATGTAATACAGGCTCAGTGGCTTCAGCACTTAGAGCCAAACTGGTCTGAGTTTTATCAGCGTCACACACACGCGCAGCCTGCACTTTACCACCCAGTTTTGTAGCTGAGAAACGTTTCCTCTTTTCATGGTTGTAGTGTGTGTGTGTGTGTGTGTGTGTGTGTGTGTGTGTGAGTGTGTGTGTGTATGTGTGTAATACACAGCCAGGCCACACACTAGTAATAGGACTAAGCTCCTCTCATTATCATTAATGCAGTTGTTCTCGCCATGTGTGTGTGTGTGTGTGTGTGTGTGTGTGTGTGTGTGTGTGTGTGTGTGTGTGTGTGTGGGTGCGCTTATATAAACACTGTAGTGACCTTTCGTCAAAAACGTGCCCGCTTACGAGCCCCACAAACGAGGCCTTGATAAATTGCGAGGTTAATTTAGTGTTTTTTAATTTTTTTTTTTTTTAATATTTCAAAAATTGTTTATTTTCTATATTAAAAAAAATTAAATAAATACTTTTTAAATTTTAAAAACATTTTCGTTAATATTTAAAAATGAAACAAACCTCTGAAAAGGTTGATTGAATATTTTTCGAGACTCCAGTGCATGAATTTATTTAGATTTTAGAACATAGGGGAGTGTGCTAGATTCAGAAATAAATAAAACGTCACTTCTCCAGGTGTTGCGCAGTGGGATGCCAGCATTGCCTCTAAGTGAGGGTTGAACGATCGATTACGGCTCCTGTAACTTCACAAGTGGTCAAACTCGTCAATATTTTGTGCTGTCCTTGGTTGAGAAAACGAGGGCGTTTGTCTGTTTACACCACTGACCGGTGAAGTGAGTAACCCTGACCCTCCAGTAATTACAATGGCACCTATCAGGCAGCGAGTGAACAGTCAGTTCTTGAAGCTGATGTGCTGGAAGCAGGAGCGTAAGGATCTGAGCGACTTGGACAAGTGATGTTCTAGACGACGGAGTCGGAGCGTCTCCAGAGCGGCGGGTTCTTGTGGAGGGTTGCAGGTGTGCAGTAGTCAGTACCTACCAACAGTGATCCAAGGAAGGACGACTGGTGAATCAGGGTCACCCGAGGCTCACTGCTGCTCGTGGGGAGTGATGCCCATCTGGTGGCTCTGATAGGAAGGGGTCAGAACACACAGTGCACCACAGTCAGAGGCGGTTAGAGGTGTTATGGCTGATCGGTGTACACTCCTAGTGAACGTCCACTGTGGAGACAAAGCCTCTGTAGAAGCCCATCACCATGTACCGCTGCAGCAGTTAGCGTTAGCGTTAGCGTTAGCGTTAGCCAGGGCGTCCGCTGAGGGTATCGCTTTCAGATCTGGGTTTGAGTGAGAGGGATACAGTCAGGGACTCGATCACAGCAACATACGGTTATAAAGTGGCAGTTGTGGCCTAGCGGTTTGGACGCTGCCCTTGGGACCTGGAGGTTGTAGGTTCGAGTCCCTGGGCACCGCTGAGGTTCCCTTGAGTAAGGTACCGTCCCGCTACGCTGCTCCCCGGGCGCTGTTGGTAGCTGCCCGCTGCTCCACGTGTGCACGTGTGATGGGTTAAATGCAGAGGTCGTGTTTCGTGGTGGTGCTTGAGTGTGTTCACAATGACACACAGTCACTATACAGTGTCCGAGCAGCTGGGACTGGGCTCCTGTGGGGGAGTTCGAGGGTAAAAACTAGGAAAATACGTCCGTAGTCTCAGCACGAGGGGGGTAGTGACCAGATATGCGTTCAAGGGTAAAGACACTACACACACACACACACACACACACACACACACAAATGTGCAGTTTTGGTCCCACTGTGTGTCCTATTCTGTGTGTTTCTGCAGGAAGTGCAGTTGGAGCCTTGCTCGGGCACGACGCAGGAGCCCCAGGCTGCAAGGCACAAAATAATTGGCCAATCCTCGCTTTAAACCTTGCACTCTCTCTCTCTCTCTCTCTCTCTCTCTCTCTCTCTCTCTCTCTTCTTTCTGTCTGTCGTCCGTCTCCCCCCCCCCCCCATCTATCCCTTTCTCTCCTCCTGATCCTTCCTTCCTCCCTGTCCGTCTGTCTGTTCGTACACCTGTCTGTCGCTCGCTCTCTCGCTCGCTCGCCGAAGGTGTGGCCTCAAACCCCGGCCCTGGCCCCGGTGACTCCGCCCACTCACGCCGCAGAGCTCAGCCTTCACCGATCAGCGTCCATTGCCCACGAGCCTCGACCTCAAGCGCTCCCGTCGTCCCGCGGCCGGTCAGAGGAGCGGTGAGGAGCGCCGGACGCGAGGGCAAGGAAAGGACAAAGAAGAAGAGGGAGCGAAGACGGAGAGAGAGTCGGGAGGGGGGACGGCTCGTCAGCAGGGCGGGTGGTGCCTGGCTGAGACGTTCCTCAACAACAACAACAAAAAAAAAACCCAAAAAAATGGTGCCACAAAGGGTTGTTTCAGCAGTGCCATGGAGGAACCATTTGAGTGTGAAGAACCCTTCAAGGGTAAAGAGCTGTTCACCACAACATTACCATGGGGTATATTAGGCAGCAAGATAACAGTCAGTTCTTGAAGTCGATGTGCTGGAAGCAAGAGTCTGAGCCACTTTGACAGGGGCCTTATGGTGATGACTAGAGTCCGAGCGTCTCCAGAACGGCAGGTCCTGTGTAGTGTTCCAGGTGTGCACTAGTTAGTACCTACCAACAGTGACCCAAGCAAGGAGGACTGGGGGTCGTGGGCCCCCGAGGCTCAGTGATGCATGTGGGGAGTGAAGGGCCAGAGCCAGAGCCGTTTCAGACCCACACAATGTTAGTCGCTGGCGATAAGCGTGTGCTGTTCACTTTATCGTTCGCTCTCGTCAGTAAAACAGTGTCAACGTTTAAGAAAAAACGTTCGAAATATTCACGTTCAGGCACAAGACGGACCGTCTTCCCTGGTAGATTTAATAAGTACAAGCGTGGCGCAGAAGCAGCGGCCTTCGTCTTGGGAATTGCTCACGCGTCATCAGAACAAACGGGCTGTTGCTAGCAATGCTATCGCTAACAGCCAGTTAACCACATCAGGTCAATTCCCGTTTGGCCATTTACCCGGGTGACGTGTCTGCTGGCTTTTTTTGGTAGTGCACCCCAGTGTCCAGGAGGAGAGCGCATATCGCGTGCAGCCTTTAGTCCATTTCTGTCTTGTCTTGCACGTGTGACCAGAGGCTTTTGTGTTCCGTCACTGAAAGGGAGGACACCCACACCAGCAGGATCTCACACATACATGCTCGTGTTTCCCGTATAAAGCGAAAGTAAATAAGGAATTCAGGGCAGTGGAGGCCTAGCGGTTAGGACAATGTGCTTGAGACCTGAAGGCCACAGGTTCGAGTCCCGGCCCGGGTACTACCGAGGCGCCATCCCACTACACCGCTCCACGTCTTGGAACTGTCGCTTTGGATAAATCTTAGGTCTCTGGATCACTCCTTTAACTATGGCCGGTCTTGACTGAGAGGTTCGTTTTGGAACCATGGCATCGCACACAAAAAAGAACCCTTTGTGGCACCTGTACTTTTAAGAGTGCATCCAAAAAAGCGTTGGCGACGGTAATGTGTGGCGACGGTAATGTGTGGAACTCTGAGAATGTTTAAATGGTTCGTTGCCTGGTGAAGTGGTTCCGCTCTATGACGCCAACGGGTTCCACTGTAATTTAAAAAGTTAAAGAACCGTTTTAGGAGCACTTTATAGAACCCCTGCATTATCAACAAAAACACTGTTTGAGGAAAACACACACACACACACACACACACACACACACACACACACAGAGCATGAGTCACTGCTGTGTTGATCAGAAATGCAGGCTGCTGTGCTGAATCAAATAAGAGATGCCAATCTTTGACAGACTCATTAGCTTATCACACACACACACACACACACACACACACACACACACACACACAGAGTTTGGCCCAAAATAAAACTTACAGCACGACATTAATGCAGCAAGATTCAACAAACTTCACCCTTAAGGGACTCGCTCCCCCTGATGCTCTGCATCCATTACTCACTGTCCCATGATCCTCTGGTGGACCAGAGACTAATGGAGATGTTTCTATCATGATGAGGCATCTTTGCTGCTAGGGCAATCTGTACAGGTTCCAGATGAACTCGCACTAACCCGGCGTACGTAACCCGGTGTAGGGATGGCTGGGGCAGCCAGATGTTACCTTGCCATCTAGTGGTTACTGGTGGTATTGTTACATGGGATAAGCAGGAAACACAAGTTGTGCAAAGCAGTGTGACAACGTTTCGTTAGCTAGCTGTTCATTTACCCACGGAATAAGCCACCTTAGCCATGAGATTCGGGAGGAGCCGCCATTGCTCTTTTGCATGATTTAGCACCAGGCACTAGATAGCATCACTGATGGCTACCGGCTGCTGTTTCTTTCTCTGCTTTGCACTGGATAAACTGGTTCACGTGATACGTTGGCCCAGAATTCACAGAACGCCCAACCCTAAATGTTGCGTTTAGTTTTGCACTGAAGCTAATGTAGCTAATGAAGCTAATATGGCCTCCAGCTGCACCGTGGAAGTGATTCCTACAGATTGAAGTGGTTTAGATGTAAACAGTCGTACACGTACACTGAGAGTACAGTGGCGGTGAATGGAACCCGGGGTCTCAATGTCTAGAGCACAAATATTGCTGTTGTATCTACCATCAGCTACACGTTTCTTCACGGACTCTGGCAGAACAGTGTCTCAGGCATCGGGCAGTGTGTTCACGACCATTACATGTAATAACTGCCCGTGATGGAGCTTTTAGAGGCGTTTGGAGAACTCTTCAGATGCCTGTTTCCATTCACCACCAGCGTGGCTTTGTGGGTTTCCCACCGATTTCCCTCCCTGAGCTCCTGCTCAGTCATCCTCACCAAACGCATTGCCATGCGCTGCGTAACGACCACACCAGGACACATTTTGTGGACATATCTGGGTGTGTTGTTACCCTTTAGGCCTCGTCCACACACCCATGGGTACTGGTTTCTCCTTCCACAGTTTAAGGCCACTGAGATTGACCTTCTGGAAAACGGCGGAGGATTTTCACAAACTCTGGTTTTTTTTCCGTGTTGATGGGGAAAACTTGAGTTTTTGTCTTGTAGCGGTGGAGCATGCGCCGTTATCTCCTTTGTTTGTTGTCCCACTGCACTGGGGAACAGAAGCACCGACATGCGCTACGGTGTCGCCATTTTTTGCCGAGACCTGATCAGATTCAGTTTGATCGGACTTCATGTTCTCAGGTGAACAGAGGCTTTTCTTAAACAGTGTAAACGAAGGAGGAATGAAGGAAAACCCCTGTTTTTAAAAAATACCCATGTACGTGTGGGCTAAGCCTTAGCAGCGGGGAGCCGCCGGGCCTGGAGAGTTTTTTAATGAGCAGCAAGAGAAACACGAAAAGTCTCAACTTACCTTGTAGAACGGCTGGGGAAAAACCTAAACGCACATGCGCTTAGCGCCGTCTGATGAGGAAGGGATAGAAACCACCTGTAGTCTGTGAGGCTGGGGGGGGGAGGCCTGGATTTTCCTCAGCTTTCCAGTAAGACCTGCAAAAAGAGAAGAGAACATGTAATGGATCTGTAGGCAACGTTTGAATGGTAGTAAAACCTCTGCGAAGGAATCCTGCCCTTTAGCCTAGAAGGACATTGGGTAAGACGGAGGTTTAAGACTGTCGGCAGCTTTAACCTCCTCAGGCTTGGAGGGAAAACAGCACAAAGTAGCATTCAGTAAGAGCAGAGAAGTGCTTACAGTGGTCAACAGCAGTTTTATGACTTTAAACCTGCCTTTCTTCTCATTTCCATTAGTGTCGGTGTTTTGGGAATAATGGCCATTGTATTGGAGTCATTTTGTTTTGGAAAACGAGTGAAATTGTTATCGAATATTTGAGTTTTTGCATTTCGAAACACTGAGTATAAGAGGAGCGAAGATGGGTCGTGGCTCACCACTCTGTGCAACAGAACCGAGAAAGAACATCATCATCAACAGTTTTATGACTTTAAACCTGCCTTTCTTCTCATTTCCTCTAGTGTCTGTGTTTTGGGAATAATGGCCGTTGGATTGGAGTCATTTTGTTTTGGCTTCTCTAGCAGCTCCACTTTAGACACGATGACCAGATACAATCCACACCACGATGACTCTGTTTACATCTCAACCACTTATTTATGCAGGAATTCTGAGAATCCCCTTTAACTTGGCTGCCTTGAATGTCATGGTGTATGTTAACAGAACGTAGAACCTAGAGTCGCGTTCTATGTTCCTGCTATTGGACTGAAATTGTAACACTTTCCTTCATTCTGTGTGTTCAATAACCTCTATTAGACTTCCCTGTGTAGGGAACAGGTGCGAAAGTTTTTTGCAGGGGTGTTTCAACTTTTCAAATCCAGGCAGAATCACTCACAAAAAATGCCAAAAAATTCCTCTTTCCCCAACCATGCATTTCTTTTTTTTTTGCAGATTTGCCATCATTCTCACAATATTCATAGTGAAATTTGAAGAAAAATGACATTTTACTAAATGTGACTAGAGGTGGAAGGTGGGGGAGGGGGATGCAAGACATGAATGTGCAGGACTGGGCTGTTGAACCGTGCTGGTTGAACACTGTACACAATGCAGTTGCATCAGGAATCATGAATAGGATGCTCGTTCTCCACCATGCATTGTGATATCACCACATTCCGATGCCCTGCTGCCCCCCTACCCTGACTGCATTTGGGGGACAGGTGGTTGAACTACCGTTTTCAGGTAACGTGACCTTTCAGGGTCACTGCCAGTGACCCATGACGTATGGATGCCGTATGAATTACTGTGAGTACGTGATCGGCCTGGTCGCTGGATTCTTCGGAAGGGTTTCCTCAGTGAATAAAAGCGTAACGATTGAAGGAAAATCCCTTTCTGACATCATGTCTAAAGGCCACGGCACAGCGGCACACTGTCTGGATATCCAGAACCATTGTTTCTGATGAACGTGCCCACACTGACAGCAACATTGGGACACTTACATATTAGGCTGACACTTTTATCCAAAGTGACTTCCAAGACGTGGAGCAGAGTAGTGGGACGGTACTTTGCACATACTGTGCCTGAGCCGGGACTTGAACCTGCGACCTTCAGGTCCCCAGCGCAATGTCCTAACCACTAGGCCACCACTGCCACACTTTTAATATGCACAGTGATATGGTGAATATTCTTGTTCTGCAAAACCAACTCGCTCATTTTTCTGACATACATTACTTTACTGTATGAGTGAGAAATGAAAACACTTCAGTTCGATTGAAAACTTTGGGCCAAATGATTCGGACAGCTTGAGTGCTTCTGAAACTGGGCCAGAAGCCAAGAAAAAGACGACAAGCACAGGCAGAAAAACCTTGTAACATTCAAAAACACTCCTTTGGAAGTGGCCACATTGCTTTGACTGTGCAGATTAGAGTTCCATGTGGACATACAGAGTGAGAGCGTATTTACGACATGGCAAATTCAGCATCACCTTTTCACTCCGTCATAATGGGCCACAGCCCAACCCCCAGCCATCTACACTCCAGTTACTACATGGTGCCAACTGTAGAACAGCACGTCCCTTAAAGGACTCCAAGAGGCCTTGGTCGTTTGCACTCTGGGTTGCTGACATTCAAGCATTGATAAGAAGAAGCAAAACATGGACATTCGCGTTACGTCGTTCTCTCGCAACTCTGCGTAAACAGAATGTTTCACATCTGGATGAAGTTAAAAGGCCTCTATCCTACATGTTTCTTGTTGCTGTATAAAATGCAGTGTCAAATCACACCAAGTGCATTTGCGAATAATGAAAACTAAATTACCAACACAGAGATTGAGGCAAGTGTCTCACTGAGGCACACACTGTGATGATCATTCCTTTGAGCTCCAGTGCAAACCTAAAGGAAGAAAACAAGTGAATGTCATTCATGCTGATCGATTCCATCTGGTGTGAGGAGGAAGAATTCCACCAAACTATTTCGATCATCTCAACGAGCCAGGTTTTAAGCAGCGAGAACCTTCAGTGGAGTCATTCTGTGCACCCGGAGATGATTGTGTCAAGCATATTGTTTCAGTTGTACAAAGCTGCAGGAGATACAGCTGGAGCAGACAATGAGAAAATGTTTCTAACAATAACCAGGACATTAGGCAGCCATGAAAACTTCTGCAAGCTCACACGGCAAGCAAAACAGACCTAGCCGTTATATTCTCAGAACGCATGACCATTTGGCTCTGCCTTGCTTTGGAAACTGAACAGATGTTTGCGGTTATATATGGTGGTTGACAAAGGAACCAACTCCAAAGGGACTGCTTTCAGACTGCCCGCTAAACAGCAGACTTCATCTTTATGCTGGACAAGCAAGACAAAGATTTAGCATGAGCCAACACAGAACGCCACATATAAAAATGATGGAAAGACCACACACTCTTAAGTGAACGTCCCAAGCCCCTACATGGACCTAGCACACACCATTTGTCTTACTGACCGCTCTTTTACCAAATGTCACTCACTGACTTGAGAGTTTAGCCTGAGAAAAGACTGGTCATGCTTGAAGTATTCAATGAGGCCTGGTAATCCAATTAACCATTAACCACATACATTTAGCACTAAATGCTAATCTATCTCCAAAACCTAGATAACAGTTTCCATAAGTGACTCATTGGAGCAATGTCATAGAACTTGGGTGCCCAAATATGGTCCCACCCTGCAGAGTTTAGCTCCAACCCTAATGCAACACACCTGATCCAGGTAATAAAGACCCCCTGGGGTGTCTGAATACAAGAGCCAGGTGTGTTGGATCTGAACTCCCCAGGGTGGTAGATCTCCAGGACCGGCAACTCTCCCATAGAAGAACCACTTCTCACACTAAATGGTTAATTATTTAAAAGAGCCAAGAACCATTGAGGAACCTTGTGAGTCTGAGAGTGAGTCTGAATTTAAAGTTGACCTTTTTACCTTGCTAACTCACATCCCCTGGATAAATTTAAATAAATTCTTCACAAACAAAAAAAAAACCAAACACCCACTTATTTTTCCATAGCCTTCGATCAAAGTACAGTGACTTTTACCTGTATCTAAAGGTCTTCTGATTTTGGAGGTGACCTCACAGCAGGTAAAAAAGGTAAATAATAAGCATTAAATAATACAATTATCCTACTCATTCTTCCACCCCCCACTGTGAAAACGCTCAGCTAGCTTGGAAACCCTCAACAAAGCCATGCTTCACTCAGAAAAGCGTCCTGATATGGGAGGAAAATCTGTCTTAAAACATCGCTGAGGTGTAGACCGAAAGGTTTGATGAGAACCATTCCATCCTAGAGAAACTTACAGAGCCTCCAATTGTTAACAGTGGTGGTGATAGAAACCAGACGTCCAAATAGTTTAATGTCTTGTAAAAGCTGCCTCACAGAAAGTTAATAGATGAAATTGTTAGAAATACATCGCCTGAGGCCCGAGTTAATCGTTTTGAGATATGCGTTTTGGCTTCATGAGGTTTTCTTTTTCTTTTTTTTATCATGAGCATAACATCAACTGGGAGGACATAAGTTCACTGGTCACTTTAAACAGTAAATAAAATACTGAACATACTGCGACCTCAGGTTTCTGTCTGCACCACCGTAAAGGGAATTTAGAAGGCATGTAGTGTTCGCACTATTAACATCTCTGTGGCTGCCCACCATGACAAAATATTTGCTGCCACGGCAAAAACTTCCCCCGATCCAACAAAACACCCATGCCCACACCATCACAGGCCAAACCTCTTAATTCACTGGGTATACTGATCTCACACCAAACCACTCTGAATTACTACCCAGCTTCAACACTGTGCTCAATTCGCACGTTGCTTTAGCTGGACAGAAACCAGAAAAGCCCAATAATAATCTGTACAACAGCCCCCAGTGGAGACACAGCACATGCAACTTTGACAATTAGCAATGGCAGTCATTTCTGGTGCCCAGTGTCCAATAGGTCAAGCCTTACAATTCGCTCATTTCATCACCTCTACAGCTGTTCCTCGTTGGGTTTGGAAGGACAATGCAAGTGAACAAATGCCAAGAACACATAAGAATGAAAGAAGAGAGAGAAGAGAGAGAGGAGAAGAGAGGAAAAAAAAAAAAAAAAAAAACACACTCCCTGCTGATTTTGTTCCCCCTTCGAGCCCAAGCTGCTGTCGATGCAGCTGGGTCAAACACGTTGGAACATTGCGAATAGGGACTGGGTGGAGAAGTGCTCAGGGACATGTGTGTGTGAATATCTATGTGCGTGTAAATCTGCGTCTGGGCTCTTTCCAGCAGCTCCCGTCAGCTGCCAGACACTCGGAAGTGAGAGGAGCTTACGGCCAGCCACGTTTTTCCCATCTCTGCCAAAAACATATGCATGCGCACACACACACACACACACACACACAAACACACACACACAATGTACTGCTAAGGACATTCAGGCTGTAATTCCCTAATGGGCCACTTTAACCATCAAGTCTGAAGTACGACCGAAAGAGGAACGTGCTGTGTCTCCGTGTGTTTTTCAGATGAAATATGAAGCAAATACTAATTAATAATAAAACTGATAAATGGGGAAACGAGTACCAAGTGCTTTTCTATATATATATAAGTTTTCTTTCCTCTTAAAAACTGTCTTAACAGAACATTTAAAAAAAAAATCAGTTCAACTTTCTTTCCCCCAAAGATATACAACCCTGCAATACAAACTACAGCCGAATCCAAACGAAGCCCATGGTCAACATCTACAGTATTAAACCTCACTGGTAAGTCCAAACTACTTTCAGCATCATCCACCCTACCACAGCGAAACAAGATGAGAATGATTAGATATTTTCCAGGAAAACAAAAATCCAGATATAAAGCCCATTTCTGAGCTCAGACTACCTCAAGGCTTAGAGATGTAAATATTTACCCCAAACAGCAAAAAAAGAGAAAGAAAGAAAAAATGAAGTGTGCAGCCATTTGTGGTTCGAGAAGGAATACTGCAGCCACCCCCCACCACAAACCCCTTTATCCATCGCTATTGC
>JBBPDA010078736.1:0-12340 GCA_037974385.1 Arnoldichthys spilopterus | reverse complement strand
GGTGTTTGATTTCACGAGGGGATGGAATCTCCAGTCGGAGTTCACTCGCTGATCTGAGTGACCTGGTGGGTGTGTATGTCTAGATGAGTGATGTCATGTCATTACTGTGTTTCTGTTGTAAACAGTTTGAAACTTCTTCCATATTCTGTTATTCTTTATTCTATATTATTCTATATTGAGCCTTCTATTGAGTCAAAGCAAAAGCTTCACCCAGAAATACATCAAATAAGACAAAGGTCCATCATCATTTTTCATGCCCCCTATGGAGGTTTAGTGTAGGACAAGGGTGCTCAGTTCCAGTTCTGGAGGGCTAGTGTCCAGCACAGCTTGGTGCTTTTCCTAGTCCCACACTCACTCACCAACCTGGTGCTGCGCATTCAGTACTGACCCTACAACTAAGTGCTTTCTAAGCAGCGCCAACCTGGTGCTGCGTGTTCAATACTGACCCTACAACCAATGCCTTTCTACAGCACACAACGAGGATCCTCCGTGCTCTCCCCGCGTCCCGGCCCTGCCTATATTGCCAGGTGATGAGGGGTCTAACCAGCCACACCTGGATTTGGTTGGGCCAGTTAGTACTTGGGAGATGGAGACCGGCACCGGCCGCTGGGTGGCGGTAGCCCCCCTTCAACTGCAGGGGATCTTACCTGTTCCCTTAAATTACCCCCCCGATGGATGACCCCTGGCGTCTTACGGGCCCTGCCTCATCCTCGGGGTCAGGGAGGGATTCAAGATGTCAGCAGTTGGAATCCACCTCCGTTCCTCTGGCCTAAAGCCTTCCCAGTCGACAAGGTATTGAACCCTACCGGCCCGTCTCTGACTGTCCAGGATGGAACACACCACATACGCGGGCCCGTCCTTCAGGTCCAGTGCGGGCGGGGGGTTCTTGGCTGGGGCAGTGTCTGCCAGAGGTCCCCTCACCATCGGCTTCAGCAGGGAGACATGGAACACAGGGGTAGTACACACGGTAAGAACGGGGTAGCAGCAACTCATATGTTACAGGGTTGATTCTCAGAAGGACCTTAAATGGCCCCACATACTTGGGGCTCAGTTTTTTACATGGGAGTTTGAGTTTAAGGTCCTTTCAAGAAAGCCACACATGCTCACCGGGTTCGTACCTGGATTCCTCAGCCTTCCTTCAACAAATTGCTTCTGTCTCCTCACCGCCTCCTCCAGTGAGGCATGGGCACCTTCCCACACCTCCTCTGCTCGCCGGAACCACCCATCCACCGCAGGTACGTTGGTGGGGCTGTTGTTCCATGGGAACAAAGGGGGTTGGTAGCCCAGCACACACTGGAAGGGGGTGAGGCGAGTAGACGCGTCTGGAGGGAGTTCTGGGCATACTCGGCCCAGGGGAGAAATCTGGCCCAGTGATTTTGCTGGTTGTGGCAGAAACTTCGCAGGAATCTGCCCAACTCCTAGTTCAGTCTCTCCATCTGGCTGTTAGACTGGAGGTGGTAGCCTGACAGTAAGCTAACCCTCACCCCCAGCTTCCCCATGAATCCCCTCCAGACTTGGGAGGTGAACTGAGGGCCCCAGTCGGATACAATGTCCTCCGGCAACCCTGTGACCCTGAACACATGGTTAAACAGCAGCTCTGCCAATTCAAAGGCGGAGGGCAGCTTTGTCACTGGTAGCAGTCGACACATTTTGGAGAACCTGTCGACCACCACCACCACACAAGTGTATCCATGTGACATAGAGAGGTCTACCAGAAAGTCTATGGCCAAGTGGGACCATGGCCTCTGGGGAATCTCAAAGGGCATTAATTTACCTGCCGTCCGCTGCATGGGAGATTTTGTGGTGGTCCTTATCTTAGGCCACCAGAATCTCTCAGACAGCAACCGGTGTGTCCTGGAGATCCCCAGATGCCCCGTGGCCTTGCTGGTGTGCACCCATCTGACCAACTCGACTCTCAAGTGTTCAGTGACAAAGGTCTTGTCACCCGGACACCCAGGGGGCGTATCCTTCCCCCGGTTCTCTCTCTCTATCTCTTCCTCAAACTTTTTTGGCAGGATGGTGGTCGGTTCTTCCTCTCCTGAATCTTTCTCTGATTGTCGGGAGAGGGCATCTGCCTTGCCACTTTTCTTGCTGGGTTGATATGATAGAGAGAAGTTGAACCAGGTGAAGAACAGTGCCCACTTGGCTTGGCGCGGGTTGAGGCGTTTGGCGGCATGGAGGTACTTAAAGTTCTTATGGTCCGTAAGGACCATGAAGTGGAAATTAGCTCCCTTCAACCAGTGCCGCCACTCCTCAAAAGCCAACTTCATGGCCAACAATTCCCTGTTCCCGACGTGGTAGTTTTTTTCTGCAGGCATCATTTTCCTGGAAAAGAAAGCACAGGGACACAACTTGTTACTGGCGACGTCTTTTTGTGACAAAACTGCCCCTACCCCGTTACTTGATGCGTCCACCTCCAGGACGAAGGGTCTTTCTGGGTCGGGGCGCTTGAGGATCGGGGCCTGGGTGAACCTCTCCTTCAGGTTCCAAAAGGCTCGCTCAGCCTCCTCATTCCACCCCAGCAGTTGTGCGACGCCTGTTTCTTAAGGAGAGAGGTCAGCGGGACAGCAACCAAGCTAAATTCCCTTTATTTGCGAAAACCAGCAAAACAGGAACCGGCGCACCAGTGTCCGGTAGGAGAAAGCTACGAGGTGCACTCGGTAGCAACTGCCCTCACTGGAGCTAGGCTCAGCTCAGTTTGTGCAAAATTCGATACCGTGTCCTATAATGCTAGCGCTTGACTAAGCGCTTTCGAAGCAGCACCAATCTGGTGCTGCGCGTCCAATACTGACCCTACAACTAAATGCTTCCTAAGCAGCGCCAACCTGGTGCTGCCTGTTCAATACTGACCCTACAATCGTCGACAGTACACAACGAGTATCCTCCGTGCTCTCCCCGCATCCTGGCCCTGCCTATATTGCCAGGTGATGAGGGGTCTAACCAGCCGCACCTGGATTTGACTGGGCCAGTTAGTACTCGGGTGATGCAGACCGGCGCCGGCCGCTGGGTGGCGGTAGACCCCCTTCAACTGCAGGGGGTCTTACCTGTTCCCTTACACCTGGTAAGGTTTAAGTGTATTATTCCTTTTTTTTTCTTTTGCTCTTTATGTGTGTATCACTTCTTCTTCACTTCACTTCTAATGTTTTAAATTGCACACATGCACTAACCAGAATGTACAGAAACATCATTGTCTTCCCCAAACAGTGGCATAGTGTCAGGAATGAGGCGGAGGCTCAAATGCAGCAAAGAGTTTATTCTGAAAAAACAACAAAAAAGAAAAACAGCACAGGAAAACAAAATAAGGCTTGGAATGCAGGGGAAACCAATACTTTGTAAAGCTAAATTTAAATAGTTTAGATTTGTGAGATCGGTGAACATAACCCCTGGACTGGAACTCTGGATCTGGAGTTCTCTCCTGGTTCCAGGATCTCACACATGGACAGTGAATATGTTGCAATCAGAGAAAAATGAATTTTGCTGCTTACATTACATTACTACAATACTATCTCAGCTCCTGTTTAATTGGTTTTCTAAGGTGGAATTTTTATAAAGTAAATTTTCTCTGTGTCTTTCTTTCTCATACATGATCTCTTGCACATGCACTCACTGATGTGGTACATTTGGACGAACTCTGGAGTTGATATTTATGCAACCAGATATGCAATTAATTATTTGTACTTAAATCACTTGTTTTACTTTCATACCTCATTTTAATATGACATAAAGGTTGCAGTGAATAATCATAATGTGTGTGCCTGTGTGCTGGGTGAAAGTGCCTACAGAGGGAGTGTGGGGATAGGGGGGCATTAGAGCATTAACACTCAATGGCCCATGGAAGTCTTAATCTGGCTTGTACAAACCATACACAGAGAAAGCTAATGACTGAGGTGGGGGCTGTTTGTCAACTCAGAGGGCTCCAAATCAGTGCCCTTATAAGCTAGTGGCCTTCAGAAGCACGACTGGGTAACGGCTGCTCACTCTTAAACACTCTGAAACATTCAGCGCACGGGCCTAACCCCCTGCCTGCATTCTTGGAGCTCATCCAAGTTTGTGGGCCCCAGCTTTTGCTCTCTTTCTCTCTCTCTCTCTCTCTCTCTTTCTCTCTCTCTCTCTCTCTCTCTCTCTCTCTCTCTCTCTCACTCACTCTCTCTCCTTCTTTTCTTTATCTCTGTCTTGTCTTTCTTATCCATCCATTCCTTCAACTCACGTCAAACCTTATCACACTTGTCAGCCCTCATGTACTTTACAAATCTGTTCTTTATGTCTAACTGTGGTGAATCTTAAACCAAACACTTCTGTCTCTGTTCAGACCTGTTGTGTCATCTCTTCATTCTCTTTCTTTTTCTCTCTATGTGTCTGTGTGTATATCTTGTCTTATACATTTACTTCCCCCCTCCCCATATTCCTCTCTGTCTTTTGTTTCGCTTATACCCTCTCTATTGGGCAGTGGTGGCCTAGTGGTTAGGATGCTGCCTTTGGGACCTGAAGGTCGCAGGTTTGAGTCCCAGCCCAGGCACTACTGAGTTACCTTTGAGCAAGGTACTGTCCCACTACACTGCTCCCCGGGCACTGTCGGTAGCTGCTGTATGTGTGATGGGTTAAATGCAGAGGTCACATTTTGTTGTGGTGCTTGAGTGTGTTCACAATGACCACTTTTAACTTCTATTCTCTCTCTCTCTCTCTCACTCTTACTCTCCCTCTCTCCCCTCTCTTTTTCTCTCTCACTCTCCCTCTCTCTCTAATATAATTAACGAGCAGAGTCTCTACTCATCAAAGACTTCATTAAGTACATTGGTGTCACATGAAGTGTTAAGGTTCACTGCAGTGAACATGATCCCTGTGCTGAACACCTGGGCTTTCATTAGGCTAAGTCACACAGCTAATAATGATGCTGATAGTTTACCACACACATTTACTCTGCTGCCTCATTTGCATCTCAGCATGCAGGAAAGGGGGGGGGGGGGGTTATAGAATAGACTGGGAAGAAATAATTCAAATTGAAGACAGTATCAAAACCCCAGGTGGGCACGCATTTAAAAACAACACCACAGGGGGATGAGAGAACAGTGTTACATCATTACAGCAAGACCCTCCTGAGCTAAGCTTTACTGCACCTCAGCCCACATGCTGCTATTACTGGCTCCAGCTGGAGACAAGCTGACACGCTCACATACACACACACACATTCCCCAAAGAGACACTTCTCTATCCGTATCTGTCTCTGTCATTTCACAGCTCGATCTCTCTACCTGAGGATCAAATGATTTGTGCAGAATTTAACCTTGGCAACTGGCTACCGTAAACATCTATAAACCATGCCCATTGGAAAAAGTACTATAGATTGGATGTGAAGATCAGTATAATAACAACGGCATCTGTCAGTGGAGATTTTTTTGGGGTGAAGGGGTCTGGATCCTGCGTCAGCATATTTACTGGTCTTTCACCAGCTCAGTATTGAAAGGTACTAACCCTGAGAATTTACTAATAAAGGCTTAGACTGTTTAACATTCAACAAACATAAAATGTACAAACCTTTACTCTGTTCTATTACAAAAAAGAAGGATTTGTATTTTCCTTATTTTCAGTAATCTTTATATATATATGTATATATATATTTATTTTTTCAAGTCATTAGAATTACTCCTACTTCTGCTAAACTGTTTTTCTTTGGTTACCACATCTGTACTGCTTAGTAAGTCTGACTTTGAGGTTGATCACTTTATTAAAAAAGTGCAGTCCAAAAACTGAAGAATAGAGCCTTAGAGAGTGTAGAAACTTTTTTTCCTCTCCTGAGAGATGCTAGGTGTATTAAAAAGTTCCACTGCCATTCAATAAGTCACTCCATAGTTTACGTGCTACTGTAGTACCTTCACTCAGGCTTCTTTACCCACCTCTGAGGATAAGTAAACTGAGAAAAATCAAATTTTTTATACACTGTATTTATGCAATGAATAAACATTTTACTAAAGCTCAGTTTGTCAAGGGAACATGACATATGCAAGCTTTTCATGAGAACTGATGTTAACCTACATAAACATTTAGAAAGGCTTATTCCAAAAAGAGTCAGATTTTATAACAGTTTCTGAGGTAAAATGGCTTCAGAATTGATTAAACAGCTTTTTAAAACTGACACTTGTTGGAAAAAATCTTTATAAATATTTATGTGTAATTATGTCGGTTGTCATGAAAAGTTTACATAGGTGCCATGAAGTCCTAAGAATATTGAATAATAAGGAATAATATTAATAGGGTGTTGCCATTGTATAGCACTGCAGATTTAGCATAGTTTTAGCTTTTATTGATTGTGTTTGATGTAGTTATATAGCAGATATATAGTCACAAGGCACAGAATACATTTAATGCATCTTAAGTGTTAACATGCAAAAATGTCATCTAGAACATAATGTGTTTTGAGGTAAACATGTGTGGCCTCCCTGGGTGCACTGCTGTGGGTATGTGTGTATGCTTGTTTTGTTCCCCAAGGACCTCTCATGACTCCACTCTCTCTGCAGACTGCACCTGTCCTTGCCATCAAGATCTTACTAATTAATCACTGAGGTGCCTCTCACACCCACATTTTCATCCTTTCAACATATGGCCTCTTACTATTCATATAGTGCAGCCAAATACATAAACGAGAGGAACATTTCTCTGGTGTTGTAAAACCATACAGTCCACATTTAAATCTTTCCACTCTCATTTTGTTGGCCCAACCCCTGAGGGCAGCCCAGAGACATGACCAAAAGTGACTCAATGATAGTAATAAAATACTTTAATTATTCTCAACTAAAATCTCATAGGTAATGACATAAGTGCACTTTTTACAATTGACTTTACAGACCCTGATTCCAAGCCCCCAGTGAGCTAGCCAAAAGTGACAGAGGCAAGGAAAAACTCTCTAAGCTGTTGGAAGAAACCTCAGGAGGAACCAAGTCTCAGAAGGTGGAATCCATGCAGAATGGACATTAATACTCTGAACAACAGTGATAGGTTGGCCAGCTTACCAGAATACCTTCAAAAGTGCACTGATGTCTCATCCAGGGAGTCATAAAAGAACTTATATGAACATTTAGGGAGCTGCAGGCCTTTAGATAAGTTTAGCCTTCTTGATTCCAACATGTGAGAGAGACTGGCCAAAATAACAATGGAAGAGCCGCAAGGTGAAAACCGTTGCTAACCAAGTAGAACATAAAGACTTGTCTTACATCTACATCTACATCTATCAAAAAACACCTTGATGCCCCAAAAACCTTTTGGAATGATGTCAAAATAGTCAAAAGTGGAATTCTTTGGAAGGCAGTGGTTTTGTTACAGCTGGCCTAAAACTAGTGCAGCATTCCACACTAAGTTCATTATACCAACACCCAAACATGGTGGTGTAGGGATGCTTAACTACTTCGGAGTTATAGCATCTAGCTATAACTGAAGCTCCAGTCAAATGCAATTAGGCAATGATCCAAAGCATAAGAACAAGTCAATATCTCAATTGTTCAAAAGGAACAAAATTAAGGTTTTTGAGTTGCCAAATTTAAAGTCCTGAATTTAACCCCATCAAGATGCTGTGGCAGGAATTTAAATGAGCAATTTGTTCTCAAAAGGATAGTTACAACAATTGTGCAAAGAAGAATGGGCCAAAATTTCTCCACAATGTAAAAGACTGATGTCCAGTAAGGAAGTGTTCATTTGCAGTTGTTTCTGCTAAATGTGGCACAGCCAGTTATTAAGTTTAGTTATTAAGTTATTAATAACAGCAATTACTGTTATTTTAAAATGTTGAAATGTTGAATGTTGAAAATTGCTTTTTCCTTCATGGGACAATCATTTAAAAACTTTTGCATTTTGTTCTGACAGGAATCAGAACAGGAAGCCTGGCAAAGCATCGCAGGTGGTTTCTCATGAAGGACAATGTTGCATCTAAGTGCAGTCAGGCTAATGTGATAAATTAAACAGATATAATGTAAAAGGTGGTTTGTCAATTCAACCTAAAAAAACCTTAAATGGCAACAAGTTATTTAACTGCTTTTATTCAGCCTGCATAAATATGATGAAAGCAATATTTGGCATCAATACCAACCTCAATCACACTTTATATTTAAATATGACAGAGATATATTACACCTGACCAGATGTGGCCAGTTGCACATTTCTTGTTGAAAAGTATGGTGATGATCATCAACAAGTTTGCTTGTGGCTCACAGGCGAAGGCCTGGAGATGCTTTTCCAAGTACACTGGATTTCCACATCACAGCACAGAATCTCTCACAGTCTATGGAACTATGTAAACACCAGACTGTGCCAATAAGGTTAGCAGAACGTGAGGAGAATCTAATCTGCTCTCTCATGTTGTTCAGTCATTATCCCACAACAAAGGTACATGCGGTAAAGTCATTGTGGAACACGGATAAACAATCCACTAAAATGCTAATCCACCCAACTGCTCTCAACACATGTTCTTTCAGCAGCTGTGTTACTGTGAGGCACTCCCCATTTCGATGGACCTGTATTTCAAGTCTGATGTCTGAGGCCTCTGTTTTTGCTGCCCGCAGGTTAGAACCCTTCAGTTCAACAGACTTCTGGAAAACTATGTATAATTTCTTTCCAATCTCCTTACTTGTATTTTATAAATATACACAAAATTAGGATTTGATGGCTGCAACACACTCAACAGAATTTTAGACAAAGTTAAAAAACATTAAAATTGCACAAAATATAAGGAAATGTGACCTCTGCATTTAACCCATCACATGTGCAGCAGCTATCAACAGTGCAGCAGAAAGCTACCTGGCTCAAGGATACTTCAGTAGTGCCCAAGCCAGGACTTGAACCTGCAACCTTCTGATCACAAGGGCAATGTCCTAACCACTAGGCCACCACTGCCCATAATTGTTTGAGTAACACCAATTTGGAAGACTCCACATTATATGGGGTAATTGTTAATAGGTGAGGTATAATGATTGGCAATAAAAGTAGCATTCATTCAAGCAAGGATTGGTCATGGCTTACCCCTTTGTGCCAAATTTAATGAGATAATTGTTAGTCAGTTAAGCAATATTACAGAGGATTTAGGTCAATTAGGTCAGAGGATTTAACATCTGCTGTACATAGCATTGTAAAAAGATTCAGAAAGTAAAAAGACATCTTGGTGTAAAAGCGGTAAAGGTTGGGCACGACTATTGCACATAATCTCAGAACCCTCAGATGGCACTGCTAAAGAAACAGTCATGTTAATGTGGGAATACTTTGGAAAACCATTTGTATTCAATATTTTTATATTTCTTCTTTAGTATTATATAGAATTTATTTTTTAAGAGTGTTTATTATTGGCTGGCTTTCCACATTAAAGTTGAAAGAAAATCTTAGCTCTTGATTTTCCAGCTACCACAATTCTGAAGAGTTCATCACGAAGTCAGTAAGTTCAGAAAAGCTGCCCTTCTGTTGTTTAACCATTATACTACATCAGTGCTTCCCAACACTGGTTCTGGAAGACACCTGCCCTGCAAAGTTTAGTATTTTTCCTACTCTAACACACCCACTTCAAACCAAAAGAGATATATTAATTAGCTCATGAGCTCTGATTAGGTGTGTTGAGAGCAGGGTTAAACAAAAAAATTAAGAGCAATGGCTCCGCTAGGACCAGTGTTGGGAAACACTGTATTTTATGATTCCCATTCTTAGCCTGCCATATAGACCTTGGCAGATAGCAAAAATACAGTTTACTTAGAGTTTGGAGAACTGTCATTATTTTTAATTTGAGGAAGGCGTACAGCCAGTCAATGATTAATATTGATATTTTGTGTGTTAACTGGCAAGTGTACTTTAAATGTCATTAAGATTGGTAATTCTCTATAGCAGTGATACTGAAACGTGGTCCTTGAGTACCATTGCCCTGTATATCTTAATGTTTCCCCTGGTTCGATTGGCACAATGTTAAGATTTTTAAAAGGACACAAGATCGGCTTACTTGTTAAATGGCAGTGTGAATTAACATGTAGCCAAGCAGCTAAAGTCAGCTAAAAGCTAACTTCACAGATTTTCATTTTTATCAGCTTTATGTGATGCAGAATGTAAAAATTTGCAATTGTTATTTTATTTAGTTATAAAAAACGAAGTGGTAACCTGCACTGCTGGTATATTACAAATTGAACCATTTTCATTTAAAAATCCACCTCCATCACAACTTTTTATTGACTGTGTTGCAGGCATTGAATTCTAAGTTCTAAATTCAGGTCCAAAGCCCTTGTGAGCAAGTCAAAATCAGAAGAGGCAAGGAAAAGCTATCTAAGCTGGATGAAGAATCCTTGGGGGAACCAAGACTCAGAAGGGAAACCCATCCTCCTCTGGTTGACGCCAAACAGAAGAATAGCAACATGCAAATCTGACTTCCACAGTGGAAAGGAAAAAGCTGCCACCTGTATCAGAAAATACACATAATTATTCCTGTTCCTAACACTGTTTACATTTTCCCCCCTGTTTTATGTTTACATTGCGTATAAAAAAATCTTTGAATGATGCCACAGAACCATTTTAATTGTCAAAGAACCATTTCTGTAAAGTGTTAAGATTTCCAAAATGCAAATATTCTTTACCAGGTTAGGGATACTTCCAAGAACCTGTACTTCATATGGAGGTTCTTTAAACTTTAGAAAGATTCTTTGAATATCCACCTTTACCTTGGTTCCTCCCAAGGTTTCTTCCTACAGCTTAGGGAGTTTTTCCTTGCCTCCTTTGCCTTTGGCTTGCTCACTGTGGGCTCGGACGTGGATTCTGTAAAGCTACTCTGTGTAAAATAAACTTGACTTGAATTGACTTGACTTATCATTTACAAAAATAATTCCTGAAAGAATCTTTCCATTGAACATTTCTTTAGGGATCAAAAATGGATCCTCAATGACATCAAACAAATAACCCTTTCTTAAATTATTTTTAATAGTGTATGTTGGTTATTGTATAATGGTGCTTTTATACCCCCAACACTTGTCAAAGCAACTTTGCACCCCTGTCTGTTCCCAACACACCTGATTCAAATAATGAGCTAATTAACAAGTCTTTCCTGGGGTGAACTTGGTGTGTCAGATCAGGGAAAACACAAAAATATGCAGGACAGTAGTCCTCCAGAACTAGCTCTAAGAACCACTACTCTAGTGTAGCCTCATTTCCCAAGGGTATCAGTTCTCAGACAATTGGATAGGGTGTGAGTAAACACTTAAAGCATGCTCAGTCCACTTCTATTTTTTAAAATGATTGGACATTTCATTTAACTAATGCTTATGGCCATCTCCAACCCAATTTACAGAGTTTGAATCCTCCGGGCCTTTATTAAAAAGAGATAAAACAACATTAATTCTGTTGGAGCTGTTTGTTGTCCTTTGACAGCATAGTGTCACTTTGTCCCTCTAGCTTTGCCTTCACTTGGCATGATGTGGCTGAATGATACACCATGAATCAGGACTGAAACATGCAACGATGGGCTTTACTATTCATGGTTAACCATCTTCAACCTCATCTGGATGCTGTTGATTGGAATCAAGTTGACAGATTCTGCTTTGGGCTCATGTGCAGCTTGTGCAGCTTGTGCAGAAGAAGGTGAACTTAGATGAACCCTATTGCACAGGCTTGTACCTTTACCTGACTTCCAGCTCGCAATGGGGCAATGGAACACAATTTATTAACATGTATTTAATTAATACAAGCTTTACATTCAACACACACTGGCACTGCTGTGCTGAGATTGGCCTACCTCCCATATTAAATCTGTGGTGGCTAATTTCCATTAATGGATGGTGGCTGGTGAACAGATGGGCCATTAGTAAATGCAAACCTACAAAGTGCACCTGTATGGAAAAATCTTATACACTGGAATATACAGTCAAAGTAAACAGTCTAGTTAACACATCTTTTGTCAACCATAACATTAACACCACCTGCCTAATGTACCTACTGTGTAGTTCCCCCTCATGCAGCCAAACCAGCTCTGACTGTGGTGAATTGTGTTCCAACACTTTTCTATCAGAGTCAGCATTAACATTTTGGGTAACAGGAGCTCCTCTTCAGAACTGGACTAGATAGGGGTAGTCTTCACTCCCAACATGTATCAATGAGCCTTGGGTGCCCATGATCCTGTCACTGATTCACCAGTTGTCATACCTTGGATCACTTTTGGTTACCTTGGATCACTTTTGGTAAGTAAGTAAGTAAGTAAGTAACAACTGCATACGTGGAACACTCCACAAGACCTGCCATTTAGCATCTCTAACACACTCTCTCTCTCTCTCTCTCTCTCTCTCTCTCTCTATCTATCTTGTTCTCTCTCTCCCTCTCTCTCTCTCTCCCCTCTCTCTCT
>JBBPDA010078715.1:0-12343 GCA_037974385.1 Arnoldichthys spilopterus | reverse complement strand
ATGTTCATCTTTGTGAAAATGTGCACTTGGCTCTTCCGTAAATGTTGCAGAAGGACTTCAGGAAAGAGCAAAAAAGAATGAATTATTTAGTGCAGATCATTGGACTAATAATAACTGTTTTCACAGGGATTTAAAGACTATAATGCTATATATTATACATTCCACATTTTTATTGTCACAGTATGTGCCAATGAACTAGAATCCTAAATTTTAGAGACTCCATTTTTTAAGAGTAAGTTTCCCAGCTAGTTATGCTTTGCTCTGAACAATTAGAAGTTCTACTAGATACTAACCTTCTTAAATCTCCTGCTGCTAGCTGTTACTGTGTTAGAGTGCTGACATATGAGATGGGACAAATGGGCAACAAACTTTTCTCTAGTGAAAATTGGGGATCAGCACAACTTTCTCCAAACTGTCATTATTTATTGCCCCTGTTGTCTGGTCATCTGGTGACATTCGATACAACAATCATGTGTGGCCGGTGTGAAGCAAATAGAATATAGAGATGTTCACATGGTAAACTTCTCACATTTGCCTGTAAATGCTAAAAGTTGATTCTGTGCAATAGTATGTTGCTGACATTTCAGTGTTTAGTCAGCAATAAGTAAATTGTACCAGATAAATCGGCCAATAAGTGTCAATATAAGGTGGGTGTTTTTAAAAACTAGCAACTTGGAGCCTTCTCGCTTAGTGTAGTGTTTTACCACTGTATTTAACTAAAGTGTCTTCACATGTAACAGACATGGCAGAACAGTGTGGACAGACATGTGCGGCATGGTAGCCGAATATGTACAGCTGAAGTTGGAATTTTCCATGCACCTTAAACAAATACACTAAAATTATTCTGTATTACATGATTTATTGCCGCTTGTATGTCTTACAACACGTTACTAGTGGGTCAGATCTTTATGGCTATTTGCCACAACCTTGGAGGGCTGGGAGATATAGAAAAAAAATCCAAAAAAAATTTCATAACAGTCGATATCATTATATATCATGATCTTAATCAAATCACTATTTCAGTCAAGCTTAAAGGTTCCTTTTTACTCCTAAGTGAGATGTGAAGATACAAGGTAGGTTAATTTTGGTTAAAACTGGCAGTAATTTTCTGATAGAAGCTGAACATGCCAAATGTACTGTAGAACTGTACATACAACTGTTTCATGTAAATCTTTAAGCTTTAAGCAGGAGAACACAAAATAAATTCTTTGGTTTGTTCCAAATAAATGAAGTAGGTATTAATACAAAATATCAAATAAAGAAAATCACCTCTATCTGTATCCTGAGTATCCATTCCTCTGTATAGACTCAAGCTACCGCTGTCGTTATTTCAGATTTTCTCCACACGATTATCGTGGCCAAAACAGTTAATGATAACCATGTTATCGATATATATGCAGACATCCCAAGTCTCCTGGAAGGCATGTGCTGGTTGGGATGTCTGTATATGCACATGTGCCAAAGACACTATATATATTATATATATTAAAGATACTTTAAAAAAAACTGACTGGCCACTTTAAATATTAATGTATTTTTGTATATAAGAGTTTCATTATCTTTGGTATTATAATGGATTCTTTTTTGTATTATATATTTTTAATTCTTGTATTTGTTTTACTTTTCCTACTATTTAATTCTACTTTGATTATTTTATTAATATTTATGTGTGCAATCTTTGAGGAGGCTCTGAGTCCAAGGATTCCATTGCTGGTAATGATGTTTCATTGTAACCTGTATATGACAATAAAACTTGAACTTGAATTTGAACGCTACTATATACTCTAGCGCCACCCTGTGTGTTTTACAAGAAATGTTAAACATTGAACGTTGGTAACAGTTCTAACCCTTAAAGTAAAAAAAATAATAAGTCAATAAAGATTTAAGATTTCAGCCAGCCGGCAATTATTTTTACACTCATAGCTTTTTTATTTATTTATTTATAGTGTTTTACATCGGTGGGGGGCAAAGATGTGCTGCTCTCAGCGTTAACCTGACGTGACTCGTTGTAGCTCTACAGCAGCCACATGATTGGCTCGGCGCGGCGCGGCGCTATTCTCATTGGTCGCGTTCTGTCAAAACATGTGCGGAATAAGTTCCGTCGACGAAGTATCGACCATGTCATATATTTTATAGAGGAAATGTTTTTTCGCCAAAAATATGTTTTTATTGTTTCATTGCCCAGCCATAGTACAAGGTGCAGACATTATAGTAATAAACCCTGTGAGTTGTGAAGGTTCAGTGACGGATGAGAGGCGGAGCGTAAACACAGTTTGGGGAACTCCTTTGCCCCAGTTCTTTGTAACTTAGTCCACCGACGAGGCGCGCAGGGGTGTGTGGAACTGACTATAGAGACGAGAAGTAGCTTAGCTGTCAGTTAGACTGATACGATGTTATCCAGGTGTTTCCTCCCCCTGGTAGCTCTGCTGCTAAGCGAGTCTGCATTAACCCTCGGCGGCAACGTCCTGGTGCTTCCTGGTGAATTCAGCCACTGGCACAACATGCGCGTAATCGTGGACGAGTTGGTGGCTCGGAATCACAGTGTGACTGTTCTCGTGCACTCTGCCTCACCTTCGGTCAAGCACTCGCAACAGGAGAACTTCAAATACATCGTTTTAAAAGTCAACATAGAACCAGAAGATTTGGAAGACATGTGGCAGATGATGGTCAACGCTTGGATAAATCAGACTTCTGGGATCCAGATTTTGCTCATGTTTTGGAACATCTTATCAGAATTTCAGAGTTATCTCGATGCACTGTGTGAGGGGATGCTCCTTAACGAACAGCTCTTAACTTCTCTTAGGGAATCTCACTTTGATGCGATTCTGTATGATCCTGTGACGCCGTGCTATGAACTATTGACAGAGAAGCTCGGCCTGCCCCGTGTGGTGTCCTTTCGAGCCTCTTTTGCGTACAGTTTGGAGAGAATGTGCGGTCAGTTGCCAACACCGCCATCGTATGTGCCAGCTGTCGCTGCCCAAGGGCATCTCACCGACCGCATGGATTTCATAGAGCGGTTGGAGAACATGCTGTTATATGTTGCTAACACAGCAATATACAGAGTTGCTATGGAATTTATTGTTGATAAGTATTTCACTAAGCTCATGGGTAAGGTGGCATGAATTTTTCATACGTGTGTGTGCTATGTTTAATGCTTTACCACCAATCACTGCCGTTTTCCAACATAACTGGGAATTATGAGCAATAATATATCTCGATTTAAATTCAGCACATTTTTTCCTAATGTTTTATGTGAAGCTGTTAAGTAAACTTTGCAGTAAAAGGCTCCAAAATCATGCTGCTTGCTCCTGTACCTCACAGGCAAGCCCACAACACTATGTGGCACTATGGGAAATGCTGACATCTGGTTTATCAGAACTTATTGGGACTTGGAGTATCCACGACCTCTGTTGCCAAACTTCAAATTTGTTGGGGGACTGCACTGCAAGCCTGCGAAGCCTCTTCCAAAAGTAAGATCATCATCATCATCACTGACAAGATGGCTATGGATGTTTCTGCAGTTCCACATAAAGAGTTAACACATCAGTATTGCTGTAGAGCAGGGTCTCCCAACATGATCCTGAAGTACCTCCTGCCTCACACAACCACTCCAGTTCAAGAACGGCTAGGTAATTAACTTTTTTATTTGGAGCAGGTGTCTCTGGTTAATCAGTACTTATTGAGTATCCACAACCTCTGTTGCCAGACTTCATATTTGTTGGGGGACTGCACAAGCCTGCAAAAATATTGCTGAAGCCTCAGGTTTCAGTCTTACAGCCTATTGACAGTGTATTCAGCACAATGGGTGTAAGAGATAAATGGCCAGTAAGTGTCAATACGAGGTAGGTTTATGTAATAAACTAGGACATGAGTGCCTTCTCACACAGTGCCTTAATACTATATTTTCATATATTTGTGTGTATATATATATATATGTGCTCTCCTTTCCAACAACATAGCCCATAGTCTTTTAGGGTAGTTAGCCAGCAGTGTATCTCAGCAGACAGAGTGGCTAAATTGACTGCCTTGAGGCGCAACCCAAGGTTCGCTCTAGCAAGACTGTGTTTGTTCCCCGAACCAAACGGAAAAGTAGAAATAATCAAAAAGTATGTTGTCTAACGGACCCTACAACAGCACCTATGATCCAACACCAGGACCACTTAATATAAGAGAGCTCACTGGTAAAGCCCTCATTGTAAATTAAATATTGATGTTCTATGTCTTACAAACAACCTGGGTTAGACCTGATGAGCTTATCACAGTAAACGAGGCTACCCTTACAGGCTACAACTATGTACATGACCCTGGGCTAAGTGACAGAAGGGGGAAGTGTAGCTACCATTCATAGAAATGCCCTAACAATTCTTTCACTTCTTTTGAGATTCTTTTTCTTAATGTAACCAATTTAGAAACAATTTAAACTTTCCTTTATTAATGACAAGCTATGGGCCACCAGGTCCTTACACAAAGTTCCTAGAATAATTGAGATATTTTTTTTAGTAAACCTAGCTGTCTATTGTGATAGAGTAATGATTGTTGGAGGTTTTAATATTCACTTTGATAAAAAAAAAACATGATCTATGATTTATGTTGAGAGTGAAATGATAATGGAAGATCCATGTGAAAGACAGTATAATAGCAAACCAGAAAATACAATATTGCAATAAACTTTTAAAAGCATCTGTTACACACCATTGCAGTGGTGTGAGACCAGCAATAAAAATGCCTATGAGCTATGTGGCCAGGTTCGAAGCAGGACTGGGCAGGACTACCTACATAAAAAAGTGGCAAAGTAAAACGAAAGACAGATCTGATGGAAAGAGAATATAGATTTTTATCTTGAGATGTACTCTGCATTTACAAGCTTGCGTTTGAATTGAAATGTGGAGAGAAAAAAACATTCCTGATGTTTCTATGTGCATTCGGAAGCTTTGCTCAGACTGAATCATTGACTTTTCTCAAGTGAGCTAAAGTAATCCTCCACATTACTGGCTGTCTGATTCAGTTGTTCCAAGGCCTCTGTAGCTAGTAATGTTAAACTTGGGCCTTCCTGTTTAGCTGTTGAGCAAGTCAACTCTAACTGTTGAATTTGTCTCGGAGTTTGTGCCTGTGGGAAAGATGGTGGTCCATCTCCGGCATCCTCACTTTCTGGTTTAAAATTCTCACTGGTTTAATTCTGTCAGTTTAGGGGTCTTTTTTTAGAACCTCCTTCTTACAGTTATAGACAACCTTGTCTTCAGATTAGTTTTACCACCACAGACCCCCTCTACACACTTCGTTTGCTGTCCACCCCTAGTCATAAAAACTAATGCCACATTTATAAACAGGGATTGTTTTTCATCTTTTCCTTTGTTTTCTTTATTTTATTGCTATCTTCAACTTTTTGTATTCTGACCTCACTGATGCCTCAACCTGACCATGGGATCAACATGCACAAGTCTGTCTCATTAATAAATTTCCTTTTTGGGTTTTGTAGGAGATGGAAGAATTTGTTCAGAGCTCAGGAGACCACGGCATTGTAGTGTTTTCACTGGGCTCAATTGTGAAAAACATCACCAAAGAGAGAGCCAACACCCTTGCTTCTGCATTCGGGCAAATCCCACAAAAGGTTTGAGACAAAATGTTTTTATATCTAGTGTAGCTGTTTTAAGGTCTACATGACATTAGGTTACAGTCTGTTTGAATCAGTTTGGTGGTGTTTAGTTTTACACAATATTGTAAAATAATTCTTCTTCGTCTCCTCTGGGATGTTTGATTGACAGAAGGCCTTATAAGCAAAGTATTACCCACAGCACTTGAGGGTAGTAGATTTGTTAGAGGTAAAAAAAGGGAATATGCTACTGTCATAAATATGTTATATGGTTCTGGGTTTGTTGTTAATGCAGTATAAACAGCTTTACTAGCTTTTCTAGTCAGAATTGTGTGTGCAAATACAGGTCTTGTGGCGGTACTCAGGAGAGAAACCAGACACTCTTGCTCCAAACACAAGACTCTATGACTGGCTTCCCCAAAATGACTTATTAGGTATGTACAGATATATATATACATTTAACATTCCGATATCCAATAATAAATTCAAATAAATGGTGGATCAGGGTGTATAACTTGTATCAAATCAGCCATGGCAGCAATTCATTTTAAGTAATTAAAAAAACAGAACAGATTAGACTAAATCATTAGTAATTCTGATAAAACCTTGTGTTCTGAGCCGGTAAGCCAAATATACCTTCATATATAATAGATTAGGTTTTCAAAGCTAAAGCTAACAGTATTAGCGCCAAGTTTTCCCTCGTTAAAAACTGCTATGATATATGTGGGTGGAGCCTGATCATGATTATATGAAATAAAATGGAAAGAATAAAAAATGAGGGATTTGACAATGAGCATTTATTCCTAGGAAGTTTAAAATCCCTTACATAAGTAAGAAAATAACAAAAATAGAATCTGTATTGAAAATATTAAAAATTATGATTTTTAAAAAAACATAAATAGTGTTTCTGGATATTTCTCAATCCGTCCTGTGGTACCAGTGCTGGTTTTGACTTGTTTGTATTGTATTTTGCAACATTATCTTTGGTGGGACAATCTAATTGGTTGAGGAGGATTCTATCCATCATGTTAATTGTGTGGTAAAGATTTTTTTCCCCAGTAACTGTATCACACCAGTGAAAACTTAATTGCTTAATATGAACTGGCTTGTATTACATCTAACTTTTTTACACACAAATAAAAACAGAAGTTTATACATTAGGTATTTATAAACACTTTTCCTCCTGCAGCCTGTTTGGCCAGATTCGATGCTGTTGCCCCTAAGCAAAGAGTTAGCCAGAAATGAACAGAATAGAATTTGACAAACAAGATGTAGTTTACAGACTGCCTGGAACAAATCCTTCAGATTATTATAGGCAAATATTTTATGGCTCTACCTCTAACACAGAAGGGTAGTTCTTCTTCAGCAGAAAATTTGCCAGTAGTACTGTAAAGCACACTGAGACAAGTTCTGTATGTCCCATATGTTTGTCAGTTATTTTTTTAATAGCACAATTGCTCCCATCTGTAAACTTTTTACTCAATATCTCAAAAAAGTAAAAGCAAAGCACAAATTACATTTACATTTATTTATTTGGCTGATGCTTTTATCCAAAGCGACTTCCAGGACAGAGGAAACAATCAAGCATTCGCATTGCATAGAGTAACACTGAAGGTGGTGCCACAAGAAGACCAACGCATTTCTCGTAGTTGTAAAATAAATAACAAACGGAACTGCTATAATACATATGCCAAGTGCTTAAACTACTACAGAGAGCAACTACTGCAATAAATACATACGCCAAGTTCTTATACTACTACAGAGAACCACTACAACAATGGACACATGTGCTAGGTGCTTACACTAACTACTACAATTTAATTTAAATTAAGTCTTAAAACCTACAAATATGAAACCAGCCAATTACAAATAACTTAAACTGGTAAATAGCTTGTAACTTTAAATAAATAACAAAAACTCCCAAACAAGCGTTCCTTTAGCATCTTGCTATATAATAATAATAATAATAATAATAATAAATTCCTGAATATTATATGTTTTTTTATACCATTTAAAAATATTTTTTTGCAGATGCTAATCTATCACTTGAACTTTAATACCATCCAGTTTTATCAGCCAAGCAGTATATTGTTTGGGCTTTAGTATATACCATGCTACTTTGCTGTGAAAAATGTTCTACAACATGTATTTATGATTCTTATTTGACAGGACATCCTAAAACCAAGGTCTTCATCACCCATGGTGGAACTAATGGAATTTATGAAGCTATTTACCATGGTGTCCCAATGGTGGGCATTCCACTATTTGGTGACCAGCCAGATAATCTGTTCCACATGAAAACCAAAGGAGCAGCAGTTTTGCTTGACTTCAACAAAATGGAAACCAAAGACCTGAAGGAAGCTCTGACTGATGTTATCAACAGTCCATCGTGAGTTATTGTTATTTTTATTGATATTGTGCTTTTCATTAAAGTAGGAAATTTAAGATGGAAATCACATTAACAGTGCTGAAAGTAAAGATAAAGTGGTACTTTAAAGTTTGTGAATACTTTAAAATTGAGATGCACCAATGTAGGGTATATTTATATAAGGGATAATTTCCTTATGCTAGAAAGCAGTTTTTTTCCTTTCCTCATGCACTGTGCTTCTGATTGAAACCATGAAGTTCTGTTTGGGTGTCATCCAGAAAACCAATAGCCTTCTGCCTTATCCATGTGACCTTTAGCAAACTGTAGATGGGCTGTACAGCCAAAAGTTTTGAAAATGACAAAATTAATTAAGTTTGCTGCCTCAGTTTTTATGATGGCAATTTGGACAGAATGATATCCTGCAAATAGTACAGGGATTGGACTGCTGAAGTCTTGTTAACTGATTAATCGCCTTTTCGATTGTTTGGGGCATCCGGAAAAAAGATTGGAAAAGAAAAGGTGAGCGCTAACATCAGTCCTGTGTCATACCAACAGTAAAGCATCTTGAGACCAATCATGTGTGGGGTTCTCTGAGAGCCACTTCTCCCAACTATCCAAGAACAGTTTGGTGAAGAACAGCCTTTTCCAGCATTATGAAGCACCTTGCCATAAGGCAGAAGTGATAACTAAGCGGCTCGGAGTACAAAACATTAAAATTTTGGGTCCGTGGCCAGGAAACTCCCCAGATCTTAATCCCATTGAGAACTTGTGGTCAATCCTCAAGGGGATAAACAAAAACCCACAAATTCCAAGTATTAATTATGTGAGAATGGGCTGCCATCACTCAGGATTTGGCCCAGAGGTTGATTGACAGCATGCCATGGTGAATTTCAGAGGTCTTGAAAAAGAAGAGCAATGCTATAAATACTGACTCTTTGCATAAACTTAATATAAATGTCAATAAAAGCCTTTGAAACGTATACAATTCTTGTACTTGTACTTCAGTTACCACACAAATATCTGACAGAAAGATCTAAAACACAGAAACAGCACACTTTTTGAAAACCAATACTTGTGTCATTCTCAAATCTTTTGACCCAGGACTGTAGACTGTAGATACTGTTGTTTAGTGTTTTTCTTATCATTGACTAACACTCACATTAACCACCATTTACATTTAGCTCCTTAGAAGGTACACTGGGATTTTTAGTAATCTTACTCTTGGAGTGGTCTTTTTTGGTAAAGCAGTTCTGAAGAGGGCATCTCTATGAGATGGTTTTGTATCCTTTTCAGTCAGATAAGCATTTCTGAGGTCCTCTGGAATCTCTTTTGCTTGTGCCATGATACACTTCCAACAAAATAAGCTTTGAAGATCAGACTTTTAAAAAATAGCATAGCATAACTTCCTCATTCCTCACATGAATGTTGTTAAGAAATCAAAGGCTTAAGGCTGTAAATAAGGCTCTAATAATAAGCACTACAAAATGTCAATACAGTAAATATTTAGTCCCTATTCCATTTTTTAAAACATAAATAGATTTAACTGAACTATGCACTCATAATGTTTTAGTTTGATATTTAACTTCAACAGTTTAATTTGTATTTAATTTCTTCTCTCAGGTACAAGGAGAGCATCATGAGGCTGTCCCGAATCCATCACGATCAACCGTTAAAGCCGCTGGACCATGCCGTCTACTGGATTGAGTTTGTGATGCGCAACAAGGGGGCCAAGCACCTGAGGGTGGAAGCCCATAACCTCACTTGGTACCAGTACCACTGCCTGGACGTTGCTGCCTTTTTGCTCTGCATAGTCGCATTAGTCATGTTCATCTTTTTGAAAACATGCACTTGGCTCTTCCGTAAATGTTGCAGAAGGACTTCAGCAAAGAGCAAAAAAGAGTAAATTATTTAGTGCACATCATTGGACTAAAAATTACTGGTGATTGTTCATGGGGTTAATGACTACACTGCTGTGTATTACTGTAATTGTATATTATAAATTCTATGTTTTTTCGCTGTTTGTCACTGTTACCGGCCAGTGAGTTGTCACATTATATAGTCAAAGAAATGTTTTTTTGTTTACGAATTAGTCTCCCTTTTCAACAGCTAGTTTTGTTTTACTCTGAATAAATTAAGGTTTTAATAATGTAATTGTCACATTACACAGTAACCTAAGTTTATATCGATCAGTCATTACATTAACACCACATCTCTAATATTGTGTAGGTCCCTAATGCTGCTGAATCAGCTCTGACTGTGGTGCAATGTGTGTTCTGACCCCTTTCTATCAGAGTCAGCATTCACTTCTTAAACCAAGGTAGCTCTTCTTTGTGTTGAACCAAACATTTCGCTCCTCACGTGCATCAGTGAGTCTTGGGTGTGTGCAACCTTGTTTCCAAATGAGCAGTTTCCTTCCTAGGATCTCTTTTGGTAGTAACCACTGTATACCTGAATACTCATGGTTTCTGCAGAGTCTAAAAAAAGTCTTAAATTTTAAAATTTAAATTCAAGGCCTTAAAAAGTCTTAAAAACATAATGACAGGATTATATGCGCTAGGTCTTAAATGGCTTATGTTTAGGTCTTAAATGTCATTGTGAAATTACAAGAACTGACTGTGTACTTGCTGCCTAATATAACCCAACCAACCTAAGAGGTGTCATAGTAATGAAATAACTAGATAGTCAATGTTATTCACTTTAGCTGTCAGTGGTGTTAATGTTATAGCTGATATAATGTAAATTAGGTAAATTAATATACATTCATTGTGCCATTCTGCAGGACTTATAAGGTGAATTCCCACAAATGTATATGATGATGTAAGTAGAAAACAGATCAAATAAAACCAAATTTGACTACAAGCACAAAAAATTCAGAAAAGCTAAAAAAAATATTTGTCCTCTGTCAAACATCTTTCAAAATATGACATTTTCTGACTTTTGAAATAAAGACTTTTTGATATTTTGATATGCTTCTGTCCAATCCCATGATGTTGTGAAGTAATCTGTTGGCAGATTCACTCTGCCTACTCTAGGTTATGTTTAACTCAATTGCACAATGCAGATTAGCTTGATACAATGATGGTAGATTGGTAGCTTTGCTGCAAAGTGGGTCTGAAGTTACACTCAGTAGAAACATCCTGGTTTGTCCCTTCAGTTCAAGAACAGCTGGGTAATTACCTGTTTAGGTGGATCAGGATTGTTAAAAGCAGGGAAAACACTAATGTGTTGGGCAGGGGGTATGTCAGGACTGGTTTTTGAACCACTGCCCTAGAGTCTAGGAAAATGATTGAGTAAACCAAGGTTTGTTGTCTGATCTCTGCTACAAGACTTTATCTAACAAACCATCACATAAATAGCCAGCTGTTACTGCATAGAGCTAGCATGCTGGGATATGAGATTAATGGGCAACAAAATCTGCTGAGGAAATTCAGAACATCAGATTACTCACTACAAACTGCCAGATTATCTAATAATTCATTTTATTTCATATAAAGGCAGCTTTCTAGGCAAAAACACCTATTGTAAACCTAGTGTGGTCATGATGTTTACAATACACAACCTATACCAATTCACACAGTTTTCCACAACCAAACCCCACATAAACAGCTTCAGTGTTTCAGTCCAGTATAGTTCAAATAGTTCAGTAGCATCAGCTAAGGCCTCATGCACAGACTCCATCACATCCATATCCTGTCAGGTGGGAACCAAGTGTCTGGTCTTCTTATCTGCACTAAATACCTGAGAGATGTGATGTGCTGTTTGAAAACATTTCCAACCATTTTTTGAAGTGAACCCCACTTGCTGGGCGACTCTCTCACCCCCTTGCACTGGGGTAGGTGACGCTCTTCCTGAGCAATAGCCATGTTTCTCTTCTTCTTCTAGGAGAGTCATCACTTTCTTACACACACCCAAAGCTATCTACACCCTCTTGTCTTTTCCTGCTCTCTCTGAGAAGTAAAAGGTAAATAGAAAAGTTTAGTTACAGATTTTTGTGCCGAGATATATAAATTCTGAAAAACTACCAAATCTAAAGTTAAAAAAAGGCATTCTATATATATTAATGAAAATACATTTAAATTACATACATTTTCACATTTAAATCAGTATAGCAAGTTATTAAAACTTTTGCAATCAACTTTTAAGGAACCAATTGAGTATCCCTACTTTTGCAATTTCATTACTTAATGTAATTTTATAAGCATCATGTTAGTTATTCTTGAAAAAATGCTTAATGTGGGATTTCATGCTCATTCTTATGCTGGAGATACAATTAAAATTGCCAAAATATATTTGATGAGTATACAGCGCATATATATATATATATATATATATATATATACACGTGGACAAAATTGTTGGTACCCTTCAGTCAATGAAAGAAAAAC
>JBBPDA010078684.1:0-12344 GCA_037974385.1 Arnoldichthys spilopterus | reverse complement strand
AGAGAGAGAGAGAGAGAGAGAGAGAGAGAGAGAGAGAGAGAGAGAGAGAGAGAGAGAGAAGAGCCTCGGTGAGAGAGGTAAAGAAGAACCCAAAGATCACTTTGGCTATATATATATATTCAGCAGCAGACAGAATGGAAAACATACCCAAAACACCAAAGAACAGTTGTACTGTGGATCAACATCAGGGACATCCAAACAGACATAAACATCACTAAACCAACTGAATTTGCTCTTTAATCTGAATTTTTATTTATTCATCAAAGGGCCTCTCAACATGATTTTTTGGCCCATTGAAACTCACATACCAATATAAAAATAGTAGTTATGTACCTTGATAATACACAGACCAGGACCTCTAAAGATAAAATGCCACTGCTTGTAGTTGATGTTGGCGAGTGTCAACGTGTCTTCAAGGAGAGGTCAGAATTACACAGTAAAGTATTTTAAAAAGTTTAATTTAACATAAAGAGAGAGATGTCTTATCTGGAGATAGGGTCCCCCAAAGATTTGGGATCCCAAGCAGAGAAAGGCAAAGGAAGCAGTCAGGATCAAGGGGCCTCAAGCATTGAAGTTCCCCAAGTTCCAGTCTACTGAATGATAGTTTAACAAGAGATTATATAGCATTTATGAGTGTTCACGTACGGAACCAGTTTCAGCCAGTTGTGACCTCAGTAGCCAAAAGTCTGGGTTATGACGGAGTGTCCTTGATAGGAGATTAATGTAGAAACAAAGTTAGTTGTTGTATGTGTGTTTGTAAACTCATTCTATGTGTGTGTGTAAACCATTTCAGCCAACTTGTGCGTCAGAGGGCCTGTCAGGCGTCTGACAGTCTGACCTTGATTGATGATTAGGCTCAGAAGAGACGTGTAGTCTGAAATCATCTCAGTTTGTGAGAAGTCAAAAGACTCCTAGAGTTTAAGAGACCTTGGGCCTTGGGCCTCAAATTCAGGCCGAATACAACATAGTGTACCTTGTTTATGTACAATCTTAGTTTCTAGGCCCGATGACTAACACTGTTGTCCTCTAGCTCTTCATTAGGGGTTAGTTTCTGACCATAGAGCTGCTTCTTCCTGTATATTTTTGGATGGTGGTTTACTCTTGAACACTTGACACTCACACCAGCACCACACATATGATCATGTCAGTGTTAATAAAGCCTAAAATAAGGCTTTCTAATATAATTATATGTAAAAAGAAGTAATATTAAAATGTACCATTAGAAGATAGAAAGCAACCTCAGTAAGCAATGTGATAAAATTAAAAATCTCAGGTTAAACTTTTTGAATGACAAGCATGCACTGAAAAAACAGATAATTGAAAGGGGTGTTTCTGTTATAGAGCAATTATCTATTTCTACACTGCAAATATTGTTCAAGACAAGTAGTTCATTTATTTTTCTTTTAGACATTAGCAATATGATTATTAATTTTTGTAAATATTGCATGCCATTCTGTAGGGTAAATATGAGTGCACCCATTTATCAGAGTGTAAAAGTCAGAAACCACTAGTGAACATTATTTTGTGTTCTTTAAAGTAAACATTTTTGCATTACTAATTATATTGTCAGTGTAACAGGAAGGTATCTTAGATCAGCAAAAGTTGGTCAGCTAGTGGTGCCCAGAGCTGTAATTAAACTGGGCATTTAATTATTATGCTGCCCACAGTGTTCTATGAAGATCAGATCTAGACAGACAGATAGATAGATTAAAACTTTATTAATCCTATGGGAAGGTTCCTTCTGGAAATTAAGTACAGTTGTTCTCTCGTATAAACAAGAGAACTGGTTTATACGCGATCTCTGCCCCAACTGTTTAAAAACTTCACATTTATCTTTGCAATTAATCATGCATTTTTGTCTGTATTCCTTTAATTAATTTTAATTAATTCTAAATCTACTTTTTAATTTCTTCTATTTTGATTGTATTGTTTATTTTATTGCTTAAATTTATTTTGACGTTGAATGACCCCTGTGAATGATAATGTGCTATATTAATAAACTTGTCATGCCTCATCTTGCCCTGGCTTTTTTTGTCTAGTATTTGGTGTGGCCACATTATCTTTAATGAAGCATGCTTTCAGGCTGCCATGGACAAAGTTTCAAAAGCATCTTATTAGTAGATCAGATCCACCCAAGAGTCATGTGAAAATGGTCCTCAGTGAGACTTGGACATCTTTAAATGGTGATATATATACTTGAATCCAGAATCTTAAATGTTTGATCTTACTTTTTTATTACTTGTGATGTCTTTATATTCAAGTTTTAACATTTTAAAAATGTTCTGTTGTTTATGTCCAGGTTTAAATGAAAAAAAATCTCATTATTAACTGTGGACTCTTAGACCTCACTGTACTACTAAAAAGATTTCTTAAGAAATGAATGTCCATATTAATGCAAAATAGGTTATATTATGCATGTTTGCATTACACCAGAAAGAACAGTCGTGTTATACATGATTTAATATTTTAGCAAAATGCTTTTAGTATGTTGCACATTGTTCAGTACAAAAAAATTAAAACAACAATTTATTATTGTTGGGTAATTATACTCTACTGGCTTGGGGTCAAGAGACTTATTGAATACTCATGAAAATGACATACTCATATATAAGTTCAAGCCATTGCAGACATGTTGTCTTAAGAACAGTACTCAGGTCCTAACAAGAATGAAATGCACTCTGATTTCATAACATTAATGAGTCATATTTGTCTGCTTTATAAGCAGCAGTAGTACTTGAAATGGTTTTGTGTTTTGTAACTGTGTTTTGTATGTATTAGATATGAACACTACATAAGCATGTTACCATGTCAAAAACATACACATATTATGTTCAAAAAACATACAAATAATTTTTCCAAGTTTACACAAATGTATCCACATTTTCAAATTGATAAATTTAGTTAATCCACATAGAAAAATGTTGCCAATAGAATGAATAGCTACAGAGTAGCCAAACGTTTACCATGCCAAGCAGATGCCAAACATTGGCTAAAGGGGTATAAAGTCCTACCTTGCTAGGCTAAGGAGCAGTGGTAATGTTTTCAGTGAGGATTTAGACAGTAGTTAAACTGGAGTGTCATTTGTGATCTAGAACTAATCATTCACCATCACTACCTGGTCCCATTAATGGCTGTATGTGATCAACTGTTCAAACAACTGATAAAATGCCTGCTACTAACTATAAAAGGTATTTAAAAAATAGGGAAAATCTTGGGAAGAAATGGAAAGATACATGCAAATGCATTTCCTTTGTAAAGCAAAATGCATGTAGGCACAGCAGATCATTCTTAGTGTGCCTGATACCAAATAGCAGCAGGCTACAGCATGCCTGTAAATGCCAAATGTGCTTTGAGCACATCACCATGGAGTTTATGCACATTCAATGAGGCGGCTGGAAATTCACCAGGGCAGGATGCCATGCTGCCCTAAAAAGACTTCAGATGCCTCAACGGGGTCTGACTCATACTTTCTCTGTCCATACTGTTCACCACACACCCTTATAAACATGTATAGTAATGCGTACACAACATGATTACCCCATTTCACTAAAAACATGTTTCTAATATATATCACATATACATATGATTGTTTTCATCTCTTTTTGGAATGGCAATACTGAGTCATTCCTTTAGTCTTTTAGAAAGGGTTTTTATACGGAACGCTGCTAACAAATGGAACCAACTGTATGCATCTGGAGCTGTGTGCCTGATGAGAACACTTTAGAAGTTAACAGTTAACAGTGGAAGCTGAACAGAATTTGAGACAAAAGGAGGTCTGTTCTGTAAATGTTCACTTGGCTCCAGGCGAAAAAGCCAGTCCACTGTTTATGAGTGTTGATCAGTTCTAGTACACAGTTGTCTTGGAAACATAACTGGTGGGCATGCAATGGTCTTTCAGCACTTTTACATCCTATGCTAACACCAACTGTCAGAGTTTGGAGCACATTGGCTTTTTTTTGTAGAATTCGATTTCAGGTTTTAGTTGTAGATTATTTCTGTACATGGTGTAAGGAGTTGCTTAGGGCCATGAGTGAGCAGGGGGCCCATGTTAGTCCACTGTTTAAAAAACTATGGCAAAAATTAAAGCAAATTGCTATTATGGGGCTTATTGTAGTTTAAATTAAAGAGTGGAGTATGTGCACCCTAAAAATGTTTCTTCAAGGGTCAAGGCAATAGTTTTATAAGCAACCATAAACACTCAAAGAACCATTTCAATGCATAAATGACTCTTTGCTTAAATGGTTATTTTCTCTAAATGATATTTCTTTTTGTAAATGGTATTTTTAAATCCCTTTAAAAATGGTTCTATAAAGCAATAAAATGGGTTTATTTCTGATAAGTGTGATAACACTTTTCATGTCAGGTGGTAGGTTACTTAAAATAATTTCCTATCTAGTTAGTTCCCAGTTGAAAACAGACATTTTGCAGTTATTTGTATTGTGTTTTATTTTATTTAAAATTCTTTTCTGGGTAGACATTATATCACTCATGAATCTGTGAAACATGTTTTAGACTTGTCTTGCTGCATCTGAGCTTGTACAGTTTGCCATCATTGATGGAACAATGAATGATGAACACACAAGGTGTTCTACCAATGAATAGCCAAAGTCAAAGTTCTGTCTTTAACCAAATAAAACTTTTGTGAAAGACCTGAGGTGAGCAATAATAGCAAATAAATAAAGTTAAAGATGATATACAGTTACCAGAAAAGGTTAGTTGCAGTAATTGCTGCAGAAAGGATAGATCAAGGGTGTCCATTCCTGGAGGGACAATGTACAGCACAGTTGGTAGTTCCCCTACTGTTTGAGCAACAAAACGAGCCAAACTGTGACACTGGCTCTCCAGGACCTGAGCTGGACACCCTGGGAAAGATACTGAAAGATACTAAAAGCAAAAGTTTACATACTTTGCCACTCACATATATGCAATAGTGGATCATATTCTTCACTTAATAAATTGCCAAGTTTAATATTTTGCTCCAGTTTGTTTAACTGAGTTTTCTATATAAACTTCCATGACTTCTGGTTTAGGTCACATTTATGCATAAGTATAGAACATTTGAAAGATTTCATAACCTTTTAAGCATCACTGTACATCAAAAGCATTTGAATGGGTGAAGCTGCTTAGGCTGAATAAGTGAATGCATTTAAAAACAACTATTAACTAAATAGTATGTTTTCTATTTCTTTAAAACATTTAACAACAAATATTGTAAAACGTGTGCCCATTCATTTGGTGGGCAGTGTCTTAAATCATAACCTTTTCTTATAAGAATGTCCATATAAATGTATGTTCTCATATGCATGTGGAGATGTGGAACAAAGATATCCAATTGTTTCAACATGTAAACTACAGGAACAATGCACTGATGTGCTCACATCTATAATTTTGTCTTGATGATGGGCGTAGGATTTATGATTGCAAGAATGTTGGCCCATATACTCATCTCCTGTTACTGCAGAGATTTATAAGCATCTGAGAGTGAGGGTTTACGTAATTGCAAATGCGTGGTGTTTGGATGTTAACCCCTAAACCTACAAGCATTTTTTTATTGAGTGATGTGTTAGCCCACACTTTAATACCTGTGTCTCATTCTTTAAATATTATTATTAGGTATCTTAGTAGTTTCTGAATAATTCACAGTACTTACTAGGTAATAGGTTTTGGAATTAATAATTGTTTTATAACTCTCTGGTTTAAAGGGTTAATTGCACCCCAGATGCATTCTCCTTCATTCCTGCACAAGCAGCTTCACCTTGCCAGATCTTGTGCCCCCTGGTCATGTACTGGGTGGAGAACTAGGTGAGAGTTTTAATCACCCAACCCCAGTTCTCCTCCTCCTTCTGTCTGCAAGGCAACATATAAATTGCTACTTTGCCTTAACTGTGAAGTCTCACTCTTGCTCTCCTAGGGTAGAGCTTGCTCTCCTCGCTCCTTGGCCAACCATGACCACATTCAGTAACCGTAGTTTTGTCTCTTCTAGTGGTTCCATTGGTGGAGGCTCCTTTCGCGGCCCTAGTTTAGGTGGGGGATCTCGCCTCTCCATCATGAGTGGTGGTGGTGGTGGCAGCCGCAGTAGGGTGGTCGCACGTGCTCCCAGCATGTATGGTGGCTCAGGAGGGTCTGGTGTGCGGATTTCCACTGTGTCTATCGGGGGTGGTGGTGGTGGTGGTGGTGCAGGCTTTGGCTTTGGAGGTGGAGCAGGCTATGGCTTTGGAGCCGGTGGTGGAGGTGGAGGTGGAGGTGGAGGTGGAGGTGGCTTTGGCTTTGGTGGAGGCTTTGGAGGAGGTGATCAGGACCAAGTGGGAACTAATGAGAAAGCCACCATGCAGAACTTAAATGATCGCTTGTCCAACTACCTGGAAAAAGTGCGTTCCCTAGAGAAGGCCAATGCTGACCTTGAGCTGAAGATCAGACAGTTCCTGGAGAATAAGACATCCCCGTCTACCCGAGATTACTCTGCTTTCGAGGCCACTATCAAGGACCTGCAAGACAAGGTACCAAATGCTGAGTGTTTCTCAGTCCAAGCAGTAGTGATTCCAGATGGTCATATTGTTTGCTCCAATATAGAACGAGTAGATTTGCTGTAATACTGTATGTAATGATTGTAATTCTATATGGTGGAACTGACGTACAAATAAGAATGTTTGTAGCTTCTAAGGCATAGCTTTGTTTGCTTAATTGAAAATGAATCAGCTAGATAACTGATTTGCTAGGTAGCTGTTATGTCATTCTATACATTTAAAATATTTCATGCTTCAGTATTTTTTCACATAATCTACAATATTCTTTATATTAACCTTTTTGCAGATCCAGGATGCCACCAGAGTGAATGGAGGTATTTACTTGAGCATTGACAATGCTAAATTGGCAGCAGATGACTTCCGAACCAAGTAAGTAACCACAAAAGTGTTATAAAGGTACATTTTACAATCTCCCTTTTACTGTGTTTATAAGAGATTTTGTGTTATGGGTCAGGTATGAGAATGAATTGGCCATGCGTCAGTCAGTGGAGGCTGACATTGCTGGCCTGAAGAAACTCCTGGATGAGCTAACACTAGCCAGGTCAGACTTGGAGATGCAGATTGAGGGCCTGAAGGAAGAACTGATCTTCCTCAAGAAAAACCATGAGGAGGTAAGCCACATGAAAGAACAATGTGTTGGCCATTGTATTGGACTAAACTGATATGGTAATTGCAAATTGCTATTGGAAGTGCTCTCAGGTTAATCTCAGTCTGGAACATATAGGGAAACCAGCACTGTTTTATTTATTAATGCATATTATATTTTTTATTAATATATAATTATAGATAAATGCATATTCATGGTTTTCAAAACTGGTTATTCCTGTAAACACCAGAAAATTGCCTATAACAACATTCTCAGCATTGTAGTCAATGAAAGGTTAATACTGACAGACTCTTTCTATTTAGGAACTTGCAGCTCTGCGGACTCAGATGACTGGTAATGTGAATGTTGAAGTGGCAGCAGCACCTGGAGAAGATCTAAACCGTGTCCTTGCTGAAATTCGTGAGCAGTATGAAGCTGTGGCTGCCAAGAACCAGCGTGATCTGGAGGCTTGGTTCCAAACTAAAGTAAAGAAATGCTCCAGTTTATATTATGGTTAAAAAGAATCCATAAAATTTGAATAAAAAGTAAAAAGTTACTGATAACTTCACATTCCAGAAACATTTTTAGTATTTAGCAGAAGATTTGCATGTTAGTACTGAACCATAAATACATAGCTAATCTAAGACTGGTGCTTCTCTGCAGACAGAGACTCTGAACAAGGAGGTGACTTCCAGCACGGCGAACCTTGAAACATCCAAGTCAGAAATCACAGAGATAAGACGGACTTTACAAGGCCTGGAGATTGAGTTACAATCCCAACTCAGCATGGTATTTATTTATATATATGGGATTATTACTTGATATTAACATGGGATTTGAGATAAGCATTGTAGTGTCTCCAATGGCATTTCTTCTTTTTTTCATAATCCTAATCCCTTCTTCAGAAAGCATCTCTGGAGGGCACTCTAGCAGAGACAGAAGCACGCTATTCCATGAAACTAGTTGGCCTGCAAGCTCAAGTTACAGGAATGGAACAACAGCTCATAGAGCTCAGAGCTGATATGGAGAGGCAATCTCAGGACTACAAGATCCTGCTGGACATCAAGACTCGTCTGGAGATGGAGATCGCTGAGTACAGGAGGCTGTTGGATGGAGAGATTGGCGGGTAAAAGCTATTTTTCTTATTGCAATAATTTATTTGACATACTCTATGAAAACTATGGAGTAAATCTTTGCGATATACATCGATTTTCACAACTGGTAAATGAGATAAACTCTAATCTTCTGTTTATGTTGTCTTCTGTTTTCCAGTGGAGGTGGCGGTGGCAGTGGCGGTGGTGGTGGCATTGTCAGCAGTATCAGTAGTGTCAGCAGTGGCCCCACTCGTACAGTGAAAGTGAAGACCATTGTAGAGGAGGTGGTTGATGGGAAGGTGGTGTCTTCCACCACTGAGTAAACCAAGATCTGATACATGTAAAACCATTTCACATTACCATCTACCATGACTTTATCTACAGTGAAATGAGAAAATAAAATGGTTCACAGAATGCCTGTAGCCTCTTTTCCTTATGGGATGTCCCTAATCATAATGTATGTCAAGGTTTCAATGTGCATAACAGAACATTAGACTATGGTTGTAAAAAAAAACCTTTGTGGGTAACAATTTTAAATACATGCAGTTTTTACAGTATGATATTTACAATGCAAAATGGAAGTATATAAATATGCAGAGGTGCACAACACTACCAAAAGTATTGGAACACATGTAATTCAGTGGAAACATGCATGCCTTTATTGCAATATTTAATACACCATAGGCTCAGTTTTGCTCAAATAACTTTGTAAAAACAGGAATCCAGGCAACAGCATCCTTGCTCTCATATTAAGAAATCTAGGTCTAGTTCTATTCTTTACTAATGCACCACTTTTATCTTCCCTTTCATCAAGGCGTCACACACAGCTGATTTTGAAATTTAATTAAACAGGTAGAAATTTTAAAGCAAAACAATCCTCATATATATTTTAGAACATTCAGATTTCTACAATTAGCATATGTGTGTGTTTCAGTAGAGTAATCATTTTTGAGGTCTTCAACTCTAGAGAAAGTGCAGCCCAGTGATAAGGAAGTTAAGGTCACTTTGACTGCTGTAAAATAGTTCAGAATTATATATGTGAGGCAATTAAACAGCATTAGCATAAATCTCAGGTTGTTACAATATACAAACCACCGGAAAGCTTAAAGAAGATAATGGTCAAGGAAACTTTTTGTCATAGAGAGTAATATCAAGGACCAAGATTAACATTGACTGTGCTGCAATATTTTCACAGCACAATGAATAGGAATAATTAAACAGTTAGATTTTAGAAATGAGGGATTCAATTAAGAGTGTTAGAAAATTGATCATTCATCTGTAGTAACGGTCTGGGTGCTTTCCACCACTTTTCCATCCACAAGCATCTCTACCAATGTGGTTGTCTTATGCACAACTGCAAAACAGGAAATGAGGGGTTATTCTAATGCATGAAGAAGTTGCTATAATAGCAAAGAAAATATTAAAGAACTCAGTTGCTTTCAATGCAGCATTGTCCTAGAATACCACCTTTCCCCAAGTTTGTAATATTTCTGCCCTGCTACAGTAGCCCCAGCAGATTGCTGTAAGCGTTATTATTGAAATGAAACTGAAATGTCTAGGAGAAGCCACATCAGCCCAAGAACAGAGATTGTATAAAACACACTGCCTGTAGTGGAAATAGATTCTCTGAAGTAATCAGACAGTGAAAGAGAATGTCAAGAAAATGTTTCCTACCCAAACACATAGTGCTGACGGTAAAGTTTGGTGGAAGAAAAATCCTAGTCTTAGGCAGTTTTTATGGTTTGGGTAACTTACTGCTACATGATCAGTGATATTATAAACAATTGTGAGTAGTTGCCTTGTGCACAAAGTCAGGTCCATGTAGAAATGGTTTGTTGAGTTTGGCGTGAAATGCCTAGACAGAGCTCTCCCCTCAGCCCCTTCAAGTACATTAGGACAAATTGGAATGCTGACTGTGCAGCAGGCCTTTTCGCCTAGTGCGGACCTTACTAATGCACTTGTAACAAATGTTCTAAAATTTGCTGTGAAGCCTAGATGTTTTAAAGAAGAGTGAACATTTTATAGAAGCAAAATGGGACAGACTCCATATTAATACCAGTGGTTTTGGAATGAGATGTTCAACAATTGCATATGGATGTGATATATAGGTTTTCCCATAATATTAGCCATTAGTTGTAGCTAAATGACCTACTGCAGCAAATATTCTAAACAAGGAGGGATCCTTGAGGCATTTAAATCATAAAACACACATAAAACTGGGATGGAAATTACTTACCCTGGTGCTCACTATAAAATGAAGAGAAAGAGACAAAGAGAAGACAAACATCAGCCCACGAAAACCAAACATTCAAAACAGATTTACATTACTTGGAAATAATTTACTGAAAATGCATATTCATCATACAAATAAGGGCAAATGCACAGTAACTAAGTAACTAATGGTAAAAGTCACAGTAACTTTAATTGTTCAAAATACATATACCTCCACTGGTTCATTGTTGTGATAATTCTGTATAAGTTTAATGGAATAAACATAAATCAAAAATACATTTTTAAAAAAGTATTGAAAGGAAATCTCAACTAACAAGATTCCAAATAAATGTATTGGCCTACTGCTTAAATACATACATCCACAAATTCAAGTAGTATGCGTTGATATATATCAGTAATTCATATGTACGAACATAAACTGCATATATGGAGAACCAATATATTGTCAAATATAATGTTTTTCATATGTGACAACTCCTTTGAAGTTCTTTCCTCACCTGTCTTGAGGTGCTTCAGTCTCCTCATGAGTGTTCTCCAGCAGTAGCCTGTACTCTCTGATTTCAGTCTCCAGTTGTTCAAGCTTTTGTTTGTTATTGTACTTGCAAGTGTGGATGTCACTGATTGCAATCTCCAACTTATTAATAATCTCCTGAAATTTTGAAAGCTGTTCAGAACAGCAAACTTCAATTTCTGCTAGAGTTTCTTCCTTGGCCATCCTCTGTGGAGAAGCACCAAGAGAAAGCAGGAGTTTGAGTGAGAGCAGTGAGGCAGTTTACAGTTTATCCCCTTATACTAAATGTGGTTGAGTAGTCTAGACATGTCTGGTGTCCAACATTTGGTTTTTTAGTTTTGCACTGAAGAAATTTTATACATAACATTGTCACACAATGTCAAACACACAAATCTGCTTGAGACTTGACAAGTTCGGTGAAAAGTGATTAATGTTTTAGAAATGCATTTTGCCCAATGCTAACTGATGGGGCATATGTGTCCATGACATTAGCTACATTAGCCTCATAGCAGTAATGTTAAACCAGAGAAGCAAACATGTCTTGGGTAATAAACTACATAATACATGGCATTGCAAATTGCGTTAAGCAGTAGTACTATCACACAAACAAAGCTTCTGCCTATTTTCTGCTTTTCGTCGCTAATTGGGACAAAGACCAACCTACTTTTATAAAAAGGGCCAATTGTCTGATATGTTAAATAGCTAGTCACAAACTGTTTCTGTGTGTGGTGTAGGGCAGGTGATTTTCAAAACAGCTACAGTAAAAACACACCCATTTGAAACAAAGTAGTACATGTTGGCATAAATCTTATATATTCATTTCTAGTTTCTGAATGTTTAATTCAGTGCCTATATCTTGCTCTAAAAGATGATGAACAGAGCACTGGTGGTGAAAAGAGCACTGTTTGCAGTCCTCGTAGCTGTGGCCAGTTGTGCATGCAATAGATAATAGATCCATACTTCTATGTATGGTGTGGCTAAGACTAGCAACAGAGGTTCCTGGTGGGTTTATGTCAAGTTCCTCCTGGTGTTTGGCCTGAATTCGGACACCCAGCTTTAAAACTCTAAGACTATTTGACCAAACTTAAGGTCATCTTGACCGACTTCAAACTGAGATGATTTCAAAATATACGTCTTTTCTGCACGTAATCATCAACCAAGGCTAGAATAATTGATGCCAATGGCTTTATGACGCACAAAGCTGAAATGATTTGCGCACACACACATAGCGATGATAAACATGCACGTACTGCATTAGCATAACTTTGCTTAATCTCTTATCAAGGATACTTCCGTCTGAATCCAGACTTCTGGCTACTAAGGTCACAACTGGTTGAAACTGGTTCCACCTAAATCTGCTATAAGATGTGCTTTTTGAGCAAGAGATTCATTCATTC
>JBBPDA010078673.1:0-12345 GCA_037974385.1 Arnoldichthys spilopterus | reverse complement strand
GATTGTTGCCTCTGTCCTGGAAGTCGCTTTGGATAAAAGCGTCAGACACATGATTAAATGTAAATGTAAATGTAAAAAGCGTTTTTTTGTGCTTTTGTCAGTTAAGTAAAGGTTCACAGGAATGAACGTGTCCCAGATTTGGGTTTTTATTGCATCTTCAGTGTCCCAACCTCCTGGAGGTGGGCTTTGTGGAGGAGAAAGCAGAGACTTGGCAACAGAAGTCCCGAGTTTGAGCTCCGTGTTCACCGACTGGCTGTGTTTTTCTCCTTGCTGTAGATAACGTGAAGGCCTACTTCAAGCGAGGGAAAGCCCACGCGGCCGTGTGGAACGAGACAGAGGCCAGGGCCGACTTCGCCAAGGTGCTGGACCTGGACCCTTCTCTGGGCCCCGCGGTGGCCAAGGAGATCCGAGCGATGGAGGAACGGATCCGGGAGAAGGAGAAGGAGGAGAAGGGGCGCTACAAGAACCTCTTCGGCTACAGTAGCAGCACTTCAACAACCGCAACCACGGTCAGTGGCGGCCGTTACCAAGCGTTTACCTGAAACTTGTTCCGGTAATAGACAGAAGATGGTTTCTAGGAAAACCGGGCGTCTTCTCTTATTGGTTAGGCCTTCAGGAGCTGGACTGAGGAAACGATGTAACATAAATAATACAGAGAGAACACCATCGTTTATAGCAGGGGTGATACACACTAATCAGCCATAACATTAGCACCACTGACAGGTGAAGTGAGTAACATTGACTCTAGGTTTTTTATTACGACGGCACCTGTGAACAGTCAGTTCTCGAAGATACAGGTGCGTAACGGTCCGAGCCACTTTGACGAGTGATGTTGTAGACGACTGAGCCAGAGCGTCTCCAGAACGGCAGCTCTCGTGGAGCGCTCCAGGTTCCAGTAGTTCGTACCTACCAACAGTGATCAAACTGGGGAATCGGCAGCAGGGTCATGGGCACCCGAGTCTCACTGCCGCACGTGGGGAGTGAAGCTACCGCAGTGTGAAAAGTGCAGCACGGTCAGAGCTGCTCCAGCAGCAGGAGGGACACGCTCAGTGCTGGGCAGGTGGTCTTAATGTTATGGCTGATCGCTGTGTGTATGTGCGAGCGTGTGTGTGAGGAGCCGGTCATTGAAACGATCTTTCTTCCTTTTACTTTTCAGAGCTGAAAGAGGTCCGGACATTTCGTTTTTGTCCTTCGCGGGGGGAGGGGGAGGCACTGTGACATCGGAGCACGAGAACTGTATTCCGCTCAGGATCCCGGCTCGCCAGGCACCTCTGCTTTTCTTTCCACTCGTTCGTTCCCCCGTCTTTATCGCGTCCTTCACCGTTTTCGCACACACAACGCTATACGTCTGTAAAAGATCCTTTTATCCTTTAGTCGCGTGTAACCAGAAGTGTTGAATATAGAGGTTCACGGGATTGAGGGGCTCTCCTAACACCTTCAGGATGCCAGGACACGTTCCCGGGATGCAGGCCCAGAGCTGCCTGCCCTGCGCTGTAAGACACAATCCCAAGCTAGAATCTGACCAATAGCAGCCGACTGCTTGGATGTGGGCGTGGTCACGTCAGCGAGGTCTGATTCGACCTCCTGCCTGAGACAATCGGCTTCAGAGTAGCCTTCCCCTCAACCCGCGACACGGACGGAACGCCGCCGCTGGGATCACGTATCAGCCATAACATTAAGACCACCCCGAGTGCGTCCCTCCTGCAGCTGGAACGGCTCTTGGCTGTGTGTTCTGACCACTTTCTACACCACGGTAGCTCTTCTGTGGGATCAGACCAGGGGGGCCTACTCCCCACATGCAGCAGTGACCGAGTGGTCCACAAAATCACGGCTTCCAGCACATCAGCTTTAAGAACTGACTGTCCACTTGCTGCCTAATATGTCCCACCCCCTCCGAGAGGTGCCGTTGTAATGAAGTGACTAGAGTCAGTGTTACTTACTTCACCTGAAGGTGGTGTTAATGTTATGGCTGATCAGTGCATTAACACCGTATTGGGGAATCTGTGATTTATGGAACGTTGTTTCGGCGGAAACACCGACCCGAATATCCTGCAGCCCTGCTGTACCGCCCTGTCTTTCCAGCTGTTTATCCTGTGTATTCGTGCCATCCTTGAGCTGTTCTTGCTCCTGTCACATTATATTCTCTTCTTTTTTTAATCGTCTTCACTGTTCAGTATAGTCTTTGTATGTACACCTGTATACGCTGATGTATATCTTCGCTCAAGAGAGTCACGTCAAGAAGCTTGGGGGTCACGGAGAGGCCTGAGAGAAGCCGTCCGACCGGGTACCGTACACGATCTCAGACGGTGACGCGCACTTGCTTAAGGAACCGACGACCGAGCAGCAACTAAACACAGTGAGCTTTGTTCGTCCTGTTGCAGTTCGCCTTCGTAGAGGTGAGCACGACGACCGGCTCGTACAGTTCTGTGCAGGAGCGCAACACTAAAGCTGAACACGGGTCCTTGTGAATATGCCTTATGTGTCTTTAAGCAGAACGCAGACTCTGTATTTATGTTGAAGCCAAATAAAGAAGAAAAAAACACGGATTCTTCAGCCATCTCTCTCTCTCATTTTCTCTCTCTCTCTCTCTCTCTCTTTCTCTCATTTTCTCTCTCTCTTTCTCTGTCTCTCTCTCCCTCTCTCTCTCTCATTTTCTCTCTCTCTCTTTCTCTCATTTTCTCTCTCTCTCTCTCTCTCTCTTTCTCTCATTTTCTCTCTTTCTCTGTCTCTCTCTCATTTTCTCTCTCTCTCTTTCTTTCTCTGTCTCTCTCTCCCTTTCTCTTTCTCTTTTTGTCTGTCTCTTCTCACTCTCTCTCTCTGTCACACTCTTTCTCTCTGTCACTCTCGCTCTCTCTCTCTTTTTCTCTCTTGCTCTTTCTTTCTCGCTCGCTTTTTTTCTTTCTCTCTTTTTCTCTCTCGCTCTCTCACTGTCTCTGTTTCTTTCTCTCTCGCACTTTTTCTCTCTCTTTCTCTCTCTTGCAATCTGTGTATGATCAGCACCAGCCGCCTCATGAGCGTGTCCCTCCTGCTGCTGAAACAGCTCTGACTGTGGGGCTTTATCTGAGTCAGCGCCATTTTTCACACCACAGTAGCTCTTCTGTGGGACCAGACGGACCAGCCTTCACTACCCCCATGCATCAGTGAGTGTCGGGCGCACATGACCCCACCTTCCTTGGATCATCTTCGGTAGGTACTAACTACTGCACACCTGGAACACTCCACTAAAGATGCAGCCGTCTAGAACATCGCTTGTCAAAGTGGCTCAGGTCCTGCTTCCAACACGTCGACTTCAAGAACTGACCGTTCACTTGCTGCCTGATCTGCCCCAACGTTTTCACGTTTCCTGTCTTATGGCAGATCAGTGTATACAGGGTGATGTTAAGTACCACATGTTCTATCCTGTTTAATGGGACTGAATCACAAATGCCCCACTACCTACGTTGTGCACCTGTGGTCTGGTGAGTTCGAGGGGGAAACAGGCATAACGTTCTCCATGCCAAAGACAAAATGGACCAGACCGTTTTCAGCATCAGTTCCCACGCTATGGGGAACAAGCATGTGTGTGATGGTGCCATACATAATAGGTGTATATTGGGATATTTAGAGACATATGCTGCCATTAAGGCACCTAAGGCTCCATGTCCGTTTTTGTCCCCCAAGAAAACAAGCTGAAACGTGGATTCAGCTGACCACAGCACACGCTAGTGATGATGCACAAGCTAAGGCCATTTTTGAGGGAGATTTGGCCCTGGTAAATTCTTTTACCGAAAAATCCTTGATGCCAGGCCTCATTGCTACAACAGTGTGGCTTCATTGACACAGCGCGTTTGCTTGACTGACCTGCTGCCAGTCCAGATCGGTCTCCCCTTAAAAAATGTATGGAGCTTCATGAAGGGGAGAATCAGACAACGGCCACCAGGGACTGTTGAGCAGGTGAAGTCAATTACAGTGGTACTTGAAAGCCCTGCAAACCCTTAAGAATTTTGTGGTTCTGTATTAATGACCTCAATCATCTTTTACACTAGGTCTAAAAGTTGATAGAGAAGCCAGTTCAACAAAAATATTTATTATTTACAACCTGCTCCTTAAGCATGTGGTGCGACCCCCCCTGTACAGCAACAACTGCAATGAACCTTTGGTCAGTCCTGCACATCGGAGAGTAGTGGCATTCTCCCTTGGAAACCCACCATGTACACCATTGTTGTTCAGTGTTCTCCTGATGGTAGTCTCCTAATTTCAGCTTCAAATCAACTGTTAATCCTAAAGTCTAACATACCTTTCATGATCGTGGATAAGTTTTACATGATTTATGCCGAAAAAAATTCTACACACTTCAAAAACTTCCCAAACAAATAAACAGCGTAATTAAAAGGAAAGTTGATGCACATGCGTAAACACTTCTGTCCCAAATTTGAGTGTTGCAGGGATCAAACTATTTTTTTTAATTTACAAAATCAAGTGATTAGTCCATTTTATTTCCATAGCGCTTTTTACAACGGACAGTCACAAAGCAGCTTTACAGAATTGAAATGAGGGGCCAAAGGCGACATAGGTGAGGAAAAACTCCCTAAGCTGTAGGAAGAAACCTTTGGGAGGAAACAAGACTCACAAGGGGGAACCAGATAGTTATAACAAACAATCTCAGTTTAAAGGCGACGTCACACTGGGCTGTCCACTCACAGCATTTAGCAGACGCTCTTATCCAGAGCGACAATGTCCAAAACGCAAATCTTTTGTCTGTTAAATAAAAGTTCAAGAGTATTAACAAATCACAGATCCTTGATCCTGTTACTCTCTGCTTTCAGAGTCAGAACATGGCAATGTTTAAAAAAATAAAAGCACACACACACAAAGATGAGGGCCGTTTAATTGCAAAACCTGATTTTATTGATTTTGTATTTAAATACAGAACTGCAAAAAGTTGAGCTTACAAAACTGTTGTGCTAACAGGAACAAACACTAATTGGGTGGGAGCACACATGGGGGTGGGGTCATGGGCTGAACCGCACAGGTTTAACACAATTGGGAAGGGGGAGGGGTTTACATAAAAGTGAATGAAAAGCATGAATTATTTAAAAGATGCCGATGAGGGAGGGAGAACACGATGGACAGTGGAGAGACCGAAGACTGTGCGTGTTATGTGCGAGCACTTCGCTCCGTTTCAGCTAGACACTCTCTGACCAGAGCGCGGGCGTGGATGATTCCTGAAGGGAGGACGACACAGAAAGAGTAGAAATCACTGTTAAACTGCTGGTGAAGAGAGAAATCACAGAGCTCATGACCCACAGGCCGGTTTCTAGATCTTTAAAAGGGATGAACCAGCATTAAAACAAATCTCAAATTCTGGTTAACGATGCTTTAGACAAACTTCAAGATCTGATTTTGTCGCACCACAAAACGTGACCTCTGCATTTAACCCATCACACGTGGAGCAGTGGGCAGCTACCAACAGCGCCCAGGGAGCAGTGTAGCGGGACAGTACCTTACTCAAGGGAACCTCAGTGGTGCCCAGGGAGATGTTGGTGGGTTAGGTGCCTTGCTCAAGGCCGCTTCAGCCTGCTGGCTGGTTCCCAGAATCGAACCACAGACCCTTTGGTCACAAAACCATTAGGTCATGAAGTAAGCTACTTCCTGTCAGGATATCAAGACCCAGTCTTCTGTGTGACAGGTGTAAATACTCTCCTCTGTACTAATGAGGGTGAAAAACATTCATTTACAGCATTCGGCAAACGCTCTCACCCAGAGCGACCTACACGGTGCTTTCTGGTCTACAGGGGACACCTGTTACACCAGTAAACCTAGACTTGGATTGAGAGCTGCTGGTCAACCAAGATTCTACCAGAGCTGATGCTGATCCTTTACACAGAGAAGGCTTTTCGTGTGTGTGTGTGTAGAGTTAGTAGTGAGGTGTTAGTTCTGTAGTTCTTGTCCTGAGTTCTCAGTGAAGAGGGTCTACGGTCACGGTTTGAAGACAGCGAGGTTCTCTGCAGTTCTGACTGGTAGGGAAAGTTCGTTCCACCACTTGGGAGCCAAAACTGAGAAGAACCTTGATACCAGGGGGGTGGTGTCCAGTCTGAGGATGACGCTCTAAGAGGGTGAGATGTTATCCGTTCACTGTAGATAGGTAAACAGGAGCAGGACATATCGGCCTGTACAGGGTGGTTTGGAATTGGGCCTCTGAGCTGTCCGAGTTTGGTAGGTGACCGGCGAGACGGTCATAAGAGGACGCGAAACATGAAATTATTAGTCAGTGTTAATTTCTCCATCTGTTGGTGTGTGGTGATGTCATCAAAAATCAAAATGATGTATTAGCACAAAGGCAAAAGTCACTACATTTTGAAGGAAGACTGTGGGGAAATCATTAATGATTTCAGGTTGACTGATTAAAATATTAATATGTAAAAAACATTGATTTTAAAAATTACAGTCTAGTATTAATTATTAAACAAGTATTAACTGCTTTATTGTGAGTACAGTGCAGGTGGAGAGTTTGGCAAACACTCAGCTAGTGATGCAGAGGTGCTGCAAGCAAACAGGGTGAAATGGCGTTGTCACTATGCTGCCCCCTGCTGGAACGACCTCCACATGATGATTAGATCTGCTCCAACTGCATCCTTTAAATAAAATTCTATTTTATCTTATTTTATTTATTTTTATACTTTACATTTATCATGCACATTCCTTATTTTTATGCTTATTTACCTTTTAAAGATTTTATTTTTAATGCATTCTCCTGTAAAGCACACTAAATGACATCTGCATATGATACTGTGCTATATGGATAAACTTTTATAGATAAGCCTTTGAATGTTTTCAGTTTATTCTGATTTATGCTGTAAAACTAATGTCATTACACACAGCCACATTTATTTTAATGCGGAGCAGGGCACGTTTGTAAAAGAAAGTTCTTAAAATATTTTGTGGTTGGAAACTGAGTGGAAGTGTACTAACTTCTAAGGGCAGTAGTGGCCTAGTGGTTAGGGACTTGCCCATGTGACCATGCAAAGTCCCAGCCCAGGTACCGTCCTGCTACACTGCTGCCCATCGCTGCCAACTGCTCCACGTGATGGGTTAAATCCAGAGGTCACATTTCGTGGTGCGCTTTGTGTGATGGTGTTCACAATGACAAATAGTGCCACTTCACTTGGAAAAAGCAGACAACGTGAAGTGCAAAACTAAATCTCACGTGTCAAGGAACACTGACCAGTGCAGTGCTGTTTGGTAATAGACTATAGGGCAGATGCACTTCAGTGTTCCACATCCGGTTATAGCCATCACTGGCTGGATGCTGTACCTCTCTTAAGCCTCTCCATTGCGCTTTTACTGCCAGCGTAGGTTGGTCGGATTTCACGACTCATCTCCTCGATGACCGATAGCAGTTCGCTGTAGGTGGAGCCCTGAGACACTTTTACTGGCTGTAAACAAATAGACGGAGGTAGTTAGCATCTTCTAAAAACAAGCTTCGTTGTCGCTTATCTATACAGAAGCAGAAAAATCCTGAGAAAAAAAGCTGGGTTACAGAAGAAAAAAAGAATATAAAGTTGTATGCAAAAGGTATTGCAGCCCTCGTCAAATCATGTTTTGTTCTTTTTTAAATGGAAATAACTACAAAACACATTTAAAGCAATTAAAGCAGTTTATTTTTTACAGTTTTGAGGCCTGGACAAAAGCACATTTTATATTTTATTGACCCCAGGTTTTTTAATAATATATATATATAAATAACGCAACGAAGACATTTTCTCCAGATTCCGGCAAGAACTGACACCAAGAAAAAGCTGCATACAATGTTTTCTTGATGTCATCAGAATGCGCAGCCGACCAAACGCGAGGCCTGAAACCCCATGTGGATGCTCTGATTCACCCCAACGTGCAGAAAAACAGTCTTGATCTGCGCTTACACGGCACCACAAATGTCTGGAAAATGCTTAATTTTCGCCCGTGTGGAACGAGGCCTAAGAGTCCGACTTAACAGAATCTCTGACGTTCGAATGAATGTTCAGTTCTAATAAATAGATACTGAGGCATAAATGCACAAACCCCTCAAAACCCAAAGTTCACCAGTCAATACGTTTACAATGTGAATAAAGAAAAACAATGACTGTGTGCATTTGTGACTTAACAACACTAGAACTGGGAGGAGTGAGGAGTGCGTGTACGACATGCAAGTGCCGGACTGGGCTGTTGATTGGTGCTAGTTGTTTACAAACAGCAAAAAAAGCCTCAGGAAACCGTTCTGCGAGTTTACTGTACCTGTACAAAGCCCATCGACGGTGGGCCAAAGTCACTGAATGCTGGTCTGAAATTGGAGGACGAGGGCAGAGACGGAGAGGAGCCGCAAGACCCTGTGAGAGCGAGAGAAAAGAGGTGAGAACGTTTCATGACAGGAAAGGTGTCACAATACCAGCAGACCTTCAAGACGTTCCACAGACCACGTTCTGCCGGCATGCAGAGGTATCGCGTAGGGGAAATTCCTGCCAGTGAAAACCAAGTGGCCGGAAGCCTTGGCACACTGCCACCCATCTTGAGCGTTAAGTGTCAGAATGAGCACGACACAGTACGTACAGGCGTGCACACAGTGCCATGAAAACATTTATGTAATGAGAGACAGATGGCCGTGGCCTCTATAACTCTCCTCTTATCCGTGCCTTAATCTGACCTGTTAACACCGGGTTTCCTGACCTTTCGCCGCAAATAAGCACGCAGCACATTTTCATACGGCTCCAGAACGAGGCAGATTATTTTTGTGAAGTCACAGTAGCATAAGGAAGGCAGAGTAGTGCGCAATACTACAATCACAAACACACAGGGCTACTGTAAGAGCCTGTTTCACAATTCTGTACACACACACAGGTCCACTCATGTTAACTCGCGTGTGCCGTTATGCAACAAAAACAATGTATTTTTGGTTGTTAACCACTTTCCAACTAAACAATGTTCTTGTTCCTGCGTCTAAGACTGAAACAGTGTTCTCTCTACAAAAAAACCCCATTTAATTTATTTATTAATTTATTTTTAAATAAATAAAACAAACTGAGCACTAGCATTTGCAGAAAATTACCATATTTAGGTTTGTTCCCTGCAGAGAACGTTATTTTAACTTGACACGGTACTGTAACTGGAAAAAGGCTTGTTTGTTGTTGTAATAATAAAAATAAAATAATAATAATAATAGCAGTAATATTAAAAATCAAATTTTATATTATTTTATAATAATACATTTCAAATACATTTAAAATGCAGCTCAAAGTGCTTTACACACAACAGAAAACAAAGACTGTCAGTAAAAATAAGTAGTGTATATTTTATATATATATATATATATATATATATATATATATATGTATGTATGAACAGTATAAAAAGATAAAAACAAGCAGACTCAAAACTAGTTGTATAAGCAGCTGTATAAGCATTGGCCCCATCATCAGCAGACTGTGAGCTCAATCCCCTCCTGTGGTCAGGAGTCCACATAAGGGCGACTGACCTCGGTCTCTCTTAATGGTCCCCCTCCCCCAGTCACTTAGCATGACACTAGCCATAATGGCCTTCCATTAGCTGACGTAGCAGAACTGGCGGTTCTTGTTCCTTGTTCCTGAAGACTGATATATGCAAACGTTCCGATTTGCATAGTGTCTCATGAAAACACTCAGCTTGCTCCTTTTTGTGGGGCCTTAACACTCTGGGACCAGCCCTGCTATGACACTGCTGATGTACAGCGATATTAATGCATCAGAGATAGGAACAAGATTACAACAACCAGCCACAACATTAAAACCACTGAAGTGAAAAGTGACTAGTTGTCATTGTGAACATGACAAAACGTGACCTCTGCGTTTAACCCATCACACGTGCAGTGGGACGGTACCGTACTCAAAGGAAACCTTAGTGGTGCCCGGGCACTCTAACCTGCGACCTTCAGGTTCCAAAGGCAGCGTCCTAACCTCTAGGCCACCACTGCCCAACACTTCCTGTCTCATGTCAAGGGGTGGTAGATATTAGGCAGTAAGTGGACAGTCAGTTCTTGAAATTGATTTGTTGGAAGCTGGAAAATTAATGAGTGTAAAGGGCAAACTGTGAGTCAGAGCGTCTCCAAAACGGCAGGTCATGTGGAGTGTTCCAGGTGTGATGTAGTTAGTACCTACCAGTCATGGGCTCACTGATGAAGGCTAGCCCTTCTGGTCTGACCCCACAGATGAGCTACTGTGGTGTAGAAAGTGATGCGGACTCTGATAAAAAGGGGTCAGAACACACAGTGCAGCACAGTCAGAGCTGTTTCAGCAGTGTGAGGGGAGGCAGGTGGTTTTAATGTTATAGCTCACTGGTGTAAATGCTCTGCTTTTAGTGCAATCACAAGACAATTCATAGAAAATGGACTGAAAACAGGACAACTCTAGTTAATGCACAGGTTAAGTCTTAGAAAAAGCAAGAAAACAATTCCCCCCTCATGGGCCCTTTATAAACCTACAAAACTGTTATAACTCACACTCAAGTACACATACTAAATGTGAGTTAAAAGTCCCAGTGACAGAAACAGAGACGCAATATTACAAAGTAAAAGTCCCAATAGCACAAAATAAAGCGTAACAGTAAAACAAAATAAACGGTACTGCAGAAAAATTTGAATTTGAGTGAGTAACAAAAAAGTGCTACGGCGCTATTTCAAAATAAGAGTCCTAACCTTACAAAATAAAAATTGTTGTGTGGCAGTCCGGGTTGCTCTTTAAGCCAAATTCTCAACGTTGATGAATACACTCTGGCTTTATTGTTGTTCTTGGCACAAAAACTCTGTCGCTTTCTCTCTCACACACAGTTAAGACGTCCCAACATCCCAAAAAAGTTTGGAGCTTTACCTGGCGGTGTGTGGTTGGATCCGGCAGGAGCAGGTGCTATGGGCTTATAACTCATACCGGTGTCGGTTTGTTGCGCCGTGTTTGTCGCTGAACGTGTCCGATCCCCCAAACGTTTGACGCCGCTGTGGGCAGAGCGTTGATAAGCAGCTAACGAGCAGCTCGCGCCGAGTCCCCTCAGATTAGCATCGGCGTGCTAGCGCCCCAGCTGACCGTTTACCGGCGTTAAACTCCCAAGTCCCGCTCAGACTTCAGCTCGGAACCGCTCGATCTTTAAGCCCGAGCACCTTCTCAAACAGTACACCGACCAGAAACCCTTCTGGCCCCTTTCGTGGGGTTTAAACAGCGTGTGTAAAAAGTCAGTCAGAGCCCGGTCCCCTCATTCACTAAAGTCGCTAACCTGACACACAAAAACGCGCTAGCACGACCGGCCGGACTACTTTTAGCCTAAAATACAAAAAACCCACTGTTTTTCCTACTTTTCTCTCGACGAGGAGATCGTTAGATATCGCGTAGACCGATTCCGGTGGTTTAGAACTGAAAACGCGCAACATAAAAGGAGCAAAATCCGGAGGTTGTTTAAAACGCCGACGATGCCCAAGCCGCTGCTTTCCCCCTTTACACTAATTTGCATACGTCATCGCGCAGCCTCGTACGTGCTACGTCATCGCGCAGGCCCACACGCACCAGTAGTGGTGATATGTTTGTTTAAGAGCAGGTGTAGACCCTGAATCCATATTCCGCTGCTGGATTTTGTAATCACCAGTAGATATGAGTCTAACTCGCTATGAACAGTTCAGTGAACTACAGGTGATGTCAAAATCCAAGAGTGGAATCTGGATTCGAAATTCTAGATTTGAGAACCTTTTTTTTTTTCTTCTTCTTCATTTTGGTGCTGTTTCTTTAAAGCCTTGATGTTTTTTTTTGTTGTTTTTGTTCACAAAAGAGGATGTTAAAGAGACATGCCTACCAAAATTAAACATTTAATTCATCACTACATGTGCACATACACAGCAGGAGGAGTGGTCCCCTGCGTTCAGGGGACAGTGGTATGATGTCCTAGCTTTAGCCGAATCCTTGCCCCTAGACACTGCAACTTTGGATGTGGGAGATGCAGGCGCTGGTTACACTCTTACCCCACTCACACTTTCCCTGCCTGTCCCAGGGATTAAACCAATAGCCCTCCGGTCGCAAGCCCTCTTATCCCACCGTTTGGCCATAGCTACCAAAAGTGGTGGGGATGAAATGGGGCCCCATGGTGTGAGCAGCTGTCCTCAGTGTAAATGACCCCTATGCTTGTGAGCACCCTTATAGAAATTGGACATCCTCACCGTCCTTGCTGGAACGCCTAGTTGATCGTAAGTGTGAAGTAAAAGTGGCTATTTGTCATTGTGAACACACTCAAGCACCACAACAAAATGTGACCTCTGCGTTTAACCCATCACACGTGCACATGTGGAGCAGTGGGCAGCTACCAACAGCGCCCGGGGAGCAG
>JBBPDA010078662.1:0-12345 GCA_037974385.1 Arnoldichthys spilopterus | reverse complement strand
GATTAATCGTAGAAATAAAGCAAAGTTGAGCTAATGCGGTACGTGCATGTGTAGAATCACTATGTGTGTGTGTTAACTTGCTATGTGTGTGTGTGAACCATTTCCAGCCTACTCGTGCGTCAGATGCGAATAGTAAATAGTCGCAGGAGAGACTTTTGAAATCATCTCAGTTTGTGATCAGTCAAAGAGACCTAAAGTTTTGGTCAAAGAGTCCTAGAGTTTTAAGCGACCTTGGGCCTGGAGTGTCCGAATTCAGGCCAAGCACAACAGTATGCATTAACAAAACTGAAGCAAACATTTCGAAGTAATGTAAAAGTTGCTTTCCCCAGGAACAAATTACTTTGTATATGCAGTATGTGAAGTAACTAGTATCTGTAACTAACTACTCACAAAACTGGCTATAACTGATTATAGCTGAAGCTGCAGTAGAGTAGAGAAGTGTAGAGACCGGTACACCATACAGGGATCCAAGAGCATTAATGGCAGTGCCAGGGGAACATGAGGCCAAGTCTGTTGACCAAAAGATGAACTTTTAATTAGTCTGGAGTATTAAGAGCAACAGCCCAGGAATAGGGTTAGTTTGGGCCTTTTACAGTCCAACCAATGCACCTTTGGCAACCGCAACTCTTCTGCAGAGAAGGAGTAGGTGACTGAAAGAGAGAGAGAGAGAGAGAGAGAGAGAGAGAGAGAGAGACAGAGACAGAAGCACTCTGTCAGGCCTGCTTGTGTTTCATTATACACATTCTCAAGGTTTTTGTGCTTCAAGCTTGGCTGACCAGTTTATTTTTATCTCCGCAGACCGCAGAACTGAAACATCATCAGCAGTTTAAACTTAAATGACGGCCTCGAATGACAGATTTTTTTTTATTCCTCCCTTCCCCCCATCGGCAGCTCAGTCCAGCGGTGCAGCCAACGGAAAAATTGAGAGCTTTGCCTCCAGCGAGCTGTCAAATACAGCACCTTCCCTTGATGAATCCTATATCTGTTGTCGTAAGTCGGGGTCCAAGCACCAGATCAGAGCAATATAAGCAACCATCCTCTTCTTGCAGACAGATGCAGCACCGTACAGGTCGGGTTGTGTTAGGCCTCATAGGAAGCCATGACAGGGCAGGGGGGCGGATGTTCTGGACCAGTGAGTGTCACCAGAATGGCTTCTAACAGCCTCTGTCCCACTGAGTGATGCAGGACACGCTTGAGTAAGCTGAGAGATAGAAGCCGGTGACTCGCCAGTGCCACCTTTTCACTTCTTCTTATTGGGATTTTGCAGAGTTCATACATCCTCTTGATTCCGTGTTATCTCACCATGATTGCTAGGCAGCTTTGGGGCACGTCTGGCACTTCACACAGTCCCGAGGTTTGTGCGATGACTTTGAAAGAAGGAAATCTGCCAGGGACACAGCCTGCCACAGTATGGTGGTGGTGTCAGCTGCGCTTACCTGACGCAACCTGATGCCAACCGTAAAAAGGGGGGAAAAAATCATTGAAAAAACTGACGGAATCCACAATGAACACCTTGAACTGTGAAGGCTCGTCAGTCTTGCTGAAGAATTTTTGTGGTGAGCTGAGCTTTTTTTATGTTACACATACTCTTTTACTGTATAATACACTCTGTAGCCCGATACCACCACTATAGTGCACAGTGCACTCTTTAAAATAATACTTTCTAATGGTTCTTGGCTTAGACGTATAGCAGTAGTTGTTTTTTAATATATTTCGCAGTGTTTTTGTTTGTTTAATTTCGTTTATCTTTATCATCATAATTCTATCCATTTTCTGAGTCACTCATCCCAGCCAGGATGCTGGAGCCTATATTACAACTCATAGGCAAAAGGTGAAGAAGCTCTCTGGACAGGTCTCCAGTCCATTGCAGGGCAGATACACAAACACAAACGGGTAGGGACAATTTAGCGTCTCCAATCCAATGTCTTTGGACACTATCCTATTGGACAATGATCTATTATTGTGAACACACTCAATTACACACAAAGTGCACCACAACCATCTTTAACCCATGACACCTGCAGACGCGGAGCAGTGGGCAGCTATGTGAAGTCCCCGGAGAGCAGTGTAGTGGGGTGGGACCAAGCTCAATGGTACCTCAGTGATGCTTGGGTCGGGACTTGAACCTGCAATCTTTTGATTACAAAGGCAAGGGCCCAACCACTAGATCGCCACTGCCCACACCTCTGGCCTTCACAGTGTGTAAACCTTTCATGATGAACAGACTAATAGGAATGTGCTCAAAGCACTTTTTTTTTTTAAATGTTCTTCCATTAACTTACATTAGAAGTGAGGATCGATTTTGCCTCCTGTAAAGTTACAATTTTGGACGTACTGATTTTCTTGTACAGCGACATTGTAATATATTCATTCGTTCATTAACCAAACCTCTTATCCATTTTGGATTGTGGTAGAGCTGGAGCCGATACCAGCTGACTACAGGCTCAAGGCAGGGTTTACCCAAAACAGGAGGCCAACCCATAGCAGGGCAACACAGAGACAGACAGCCATACACACAAACATTCACACCTATGGGCAATTCAGAGTCTCCACTCAAGCCTTTGTATAGTGGGAGGTAATTAGAGCACCCGGAGGAAACCCACACGAACAAGGCACTCGTGGTCAACCTGGGAATCGAACCCAGAACCTTCTTGCTGAGAGGCAAGGCTTCGTTAAAGCACCCTCAAATAAAAGGTTTCTTAGGGAACCAAGAGCCATCCTCCTATTACAGTCCTCTATAGAACCCTTTTTGGTACCTTCATTATAAAATGAAAGTGAATATTTGTCATTGTGAACACACCACAAAGAAACGTAACAGCAGGCGGCTATCAACAGTACCCAGAGAGCAGTGTAGCGGGACAGTACCTTGCTCAAGGGAACCTCAGTGGTGCCCAGCCAGGAGTTGAACCTGCGACCTTCTGTTCGCAAGGGCAAGGTCCTAACCACTAGGCCACCACTGCCTAGACTGTACTGTGTGCTAATTGACATAAGAGTGAGACCGGAGTAATCCAACAGACATCAAACACATCTCTTCTAAACATGCACATGTGACCTGTAAAGGTTATGGGGCTCTGAGATCCACATGTAATGCAGTCAGGCTTCATAGTCAGGCTGCACAAAGATTAAGCTTCTGTTTACCAGTGCATGTGTCCTTAATATGCAATCACCCTGATACAAAGCAAGCTGTTTGGGCTGTCTGTCGCACCAACAGTGGAGCGATCTGTATCTTGGGAGGCGCTACATTATTCATCTGCCTCACGTATTTAATTTGTGGATAAACAATCAAATATGAGATAATTACTGCGCCCACGACACAGCGCTGCAGATGGCGGGCGGGCCGCTGCGGAGATCAGTGTTTGGAGGTACAACAGGAATCTGACATCAGTCATTACTCTTTAACAAACACAACTTCAGCAAGTCGTGTTTGCCAAGCGTCCATCATCAATATGCGTCAATATAGAGCCCAGTGATGTTGCATTAATGACAGCTTGATGAATTGCTATTTGAAAGCAGGTCTAATTGAGAGATAACAGGTGTGCTCACATTTTTTTTTTGCAAAACTGTTCAGTCTGTGGATCCTATGAAAGAACTGGACTGAACTACTTTCTGCTAGACCCATGGGTTAAATTGGGTTTTCAAGAGGTAAGTGTGAGTTGCAAGAGCAGTGCAAGAGTTTGTTAAACAGCGCAAAATGGACACAATAACAAGTAACAATGGAACATAAACTTGACTGAGGCATTAAACAAAATACAGCATGTGGGCTAAATAGGCAATCATGCCCAGCAACAGAGTAAGCAACAGTATGGGTAGTAAATGACAGACACTGACTGGTGCAAACCCAAGGGTTTATTCATATGTTTGGGCAGTGGTAGCCTAGTGGTTTGGGACTCGCCCATGTGATCAGAGGGTGGCAGGTTTAAGTCCCGACCCAGCAAGGTATGTCCTGCTACACTGGTCACCGGGTGCTGTTGCGGCATAAACACAGCCATGTGTCTACAAAACAAACAGAGACTCAATGCACATATACGGAAGAAAAACAAAACTCGTACGTAAAGACAAGGCCGCTCACTGCAGCAATCCTCACAGTTGCATAGGCCGACGCACTTCCTATCAGGCACAATCAACACCCTCATTACAGCCATCAAGCCCCTCCCCTCTTGACAAACATAGTTTTTAGGTGCAGTTTAACATTTTAACATCTTTTACACAGGCCATGTAGATAATCCTTCAAATGTGCAGAAGTGTGTTCTCAGCAGAGGGTGTGTCCTTTGACCTGAGGTGCCAAAACTTTTGCAAAGACTGTATAAATGCCTAAGTGCCTAGAATTGTAATCTTTACTGAAACACCAAAGCTCATTAGTGGTTCAGTGGTAGAATTCCTGCTGCTGCCCAGGAGGCCCTGGTTTAATTCACCTCCAATGTGCATCCTCACGTAGGACATTGCCCTTATGAAAAGAAGATTCACGTCCCAGCCTGGGCACCACTAAGGTACACTTGAGCAAGATAATGTCCCGCTACACTGCTCCCCAAGCTCTGCTGATAGCTGCCCACTGCTCCAAGTGTGCACGTGATGGGTTAAATGCAGAGGCAAACACCCCAACCTGCAAAAACACATTCCAGCGAGGTCCCACCCACCCCTCACTCTCTATCTCCTCCAATCCCCCCACCCCATTTGATATCATCCACCTTTGCCTCTTTGCCCACACACACTACTGTCTGGCATGCATGCCCTTGTTTGCTTGCTCTACTTTCCAGGATATTTTTACAATTTGCAGCCACTATCAATATGCCGGAGACTCACGGATCTTCCAGGAGACTTGGGATGTCTGCAGAGGTCACATTTCGTTGTGGTGCTTGAGTGTGTTCAAAATGACAAATAGTCACTTTCACATAGTTGTCTATCAAAAGCCTTTCGATCACATCACACGCACACCATCCTTGTGTCCAGCAAGCATTTCATAAAGCTTTGCTTTAACCTCCCTCTCTCTGATCTCACTGTGTGTTCTCAAGCTGAAAGAGAAAGGTCACATCACCCAAGAACCAACCTACTACTGACCTTTCATGTGTCCTGATTTATTCATGCCAACTTTCCTGGGGGTTGTTTAGAACATCTATGCGTTACTGTTACTGTAACATACATGGAAAACACACAAAAAAAATAATCCCAGTCTCTTCTTTCAGTTTTTTCCCGGATGAGTCCACAGGCCTGCTTATTTCCTCCCTCAGCCCCTGACCCGGCAAAACTGGACGTGGGTGCTCTAATGCTGAGAGCTGCCGCAGGAATGGACTTTGATATTATCCACCTTTGCCCCTTTGCCCACAGCCCTTGAGCTACTCTCGAGCCTGGCCAGCCACTGTCCGCCTGGCTGCTGTCCAAAGTTCAAACCTTCAGAATGCACTTATTCCACCCACCCCCCACACCCACCCCCCCAACTCCCTCCTTTCCAGTCTTACCCTGATGGCAGTATCAGAGAGATGTGGAGAGAGCTGGAGTGAGTAACTTTGATCTCCAGGCCTCCCAAGTCTAATCCTCAAGATCAAGGACCCCGTTTGTCTCCAATTTTGCCAAGACTTGCGAGAGGGCCACAGGGAGAGCGCAAATACACCAAAACCTCTTTCATCCTCCCTCCAGGGCTGTCTGAATGACTAAAGCCTAGTGGACACCATGCAATGTTCAGACCTCACAATGGCTCAATGCATAAAGCTTTGATTACACAGTTTTTCACCTGGAGGGATTACAGCTGAGTTCCAGAATTATTATGTTTCTTCTTGTTTGTCACAGGCTGACCTGTACTCTTACCTGTACTATTAGGGTCTTCTGCTCATCTGACCTCAACAGTTAGATCACCATAGACCACCTCCTTGGGCTGCTTACCTCCTAGCCACAACTGCTGCTCATATAGATGGTAGCAGGGGCTGTTGCTGCAAGCTCCTTTACTTTAAGTGATGCCACCCTGAGACTCTGCGAAAACTTTGGTAACTATAGAAACTCTGTCTTGTATCATATTGTATTATACCATTCAATGTCAACCAGAGGAGGGTTTCAATTTAGAACTATCAATCAGTCACTAATGGCATCCCACCTTCCCACCTCATCTTGATCTTAACACATCGGCAGCTTAGGCAAACTCAGAAATCCTTAGACTGTCAACTGATAACTGCAGAAGTTTCAAGCTATTTTTAAAATTAATAAAGGATGCGAGACACTGTGCTCTACCAAAAGGTGCTAGGATTTCAGTCAAGCTTCTAAAGACCTAACCAATAGGAAAGCTTGCTTAGCTACATCTACTTAGACTTTGCAAACAAACTTAAAAAGGTCTGCGTGACTGGGATTGCTTTCAGTCTGGGCCACTTCAATTGCCTTCAGTTGCTCAGATGACACAAGCAGTCATGATGGTCACAAGCAGCGATTTGGATCGGGTTTTTCGGCAATCATGTAGTATGCACTCAGCCTAAGCCATTACATTCCACTTGCCGAGGTCTACAGACTGAAAGAAGGTCCGTCTCAGTGGTTCAAACTGGTAAGCCTGACAGATTTCTTTTCTTTCATTGCACAGTTTCAGCGTTAGTGTCTAAGGTCCAACGTCTTCTGTATTTCATCATCAAAACGGCTTTTCTCAAGGCGAGAGAAAGAGAGTCGTGTGGAACCGGTGCCGCTAATGACGGAGACCGGATCCCCCCCTGCGACTTGTTAACTTTCTCAAGTTTTTCCGCGATTTATTTACCCATTCCCGCTGGGCCACGTTTGGGGAGAACTCTCCCACGGATTACCATGGAAACAAACTTTAAGATCCGTCCCAGCGGATCTCTTCAATTGATGCAATGAATAATGAATATGCGGATTTTTCTGAGACTTTGCTGCCTTGTCTGTCTAGGTCAGCGCAGGAGGAAGGAATGTCTGAAGAGATTAAATATGAATTGCGCGGAATGCTAATTGGATACGAAGCACGGGGGTCCCATGGGACCGTGCCGCTGCATGGTTTAAAATGTATAATGACACGTAAACAGCTTAAAAGGTCAAGTCAAAGCAATAATACAGCTCTAATAAGGAGTGATGGAGTGAACTTCGGGTGCAAATTGGACAGAGGTACTGAGTACAAGCTTGAAAAAAAGACTTTCTGTCAGAATGGTGCCTTGCAATTGCAGAAGAGATGAGAATTATAGAAAACTGATTTTACCACAATGGGTTACCAGAAAAGAGGGGGGTCACCTTGTACCTCTTGTGCCCAATGCAAAAAGACATATAACCACATGTAAAATAAAGGTGATTTGCTGAACGAAAAGGAACAAACTCTTCTCTCTCTCAGCCCAAACCCCTGGGCATGATGAAGGATGTAGCAGAGGAGGTTAATTGGGCCATCTGTGTGCTTCCACACACAGAATGTGGTGGGAAATGTTACAATGGGAGGATTCGGCCTGCAGTGTCCTTGGCTCCTGTGCACTTTTCTGTTCCAAAGTTGAAATGTTCAAGGCTCATAGCTGCATGGTATTTACAAATCAGCAAAAATATACCGGCAAGGGCGTCCAGTATGTACTCCCACTTGTCCTCTTGGCCTTGGAGCTTGGACGAAACGTGCATTTCTGGCAATCTCTTAACTCGTCCCGCAAGGCACCAGCAACGGAATCGACAGGCCTACTGAGCCCATTGGCTGCAGCTTGATTCAGCAGGGCTCTCATCAGCCACCCTTGTGTGTGCAATCAGCGGGGCCCGAGCGCGGGCATTCACAGAGCCTGGAGAAAGCCCTCCTGCAGCTCGTGCCTCAACATGAGCTCATGAAAGTTTAATGGTCAGTTCGCCCTCAGACAAAGCAGCGCAGATGTCAATTATTCCTCATTCAAGCCCGAACCATGCCTGCAGCAGCTCGCGCCCCGTTAGGCAACGGCTTCGTGAAATGTCCTCCCGCCAGCCCACGTGTTCTGCACACTCTTGGTAGAAGGGGGGGGGGTCTTTGATAAGATTATATTTCAGCAGTGGTGGAGTGATCCTTTCATGTAGCAATGACTGATGGAAAACTTGGAGCTTAGTACTGTATTGCGTATGGTGCTGTGTGTCTATGTGGGTAGTTACTGTCCTTGTTTAGTATATAATATGTATGTAACAGATGTATGTGAGTTTGAATTGTTTTAGGTTGTGTTTTAAGTTCAAATTAATTCATTCCTACCATTCAACCTGGTGAATGATGTCGAACTGAACTGAAATACATCAAATACTACATATTTATTATTATCACACGGTTGTTCAGAATGCTTCAATGCATTGTATGGAACATCATAATTTTGGGGGGTCTGATTTTTCTTCATAATCACCACCAAAAATATGAATAACTGCCATCGGCAACAGCTTTAGTGATTCTGATTTACATCTTTCATAATATTCTGCAAGTACTGCAGAAATTTCTGCAATAAAACTATCAATAACGTAAGATTTTACTATCGATTTAAATATTTATGGACAGTACAGGGTCTTTCAGCACTGGTGGCAGGCCCTGTTTTTACAACAGAAATGCAAAAAGGGAAAGTACGACATGGAAAGAGGAGAGCGTAGCTCTCTTGCGCATCAGCTTTTGCAGCACAATAAGTAAAAGTGACTATTTGTTATTGTAAACACACTCAGGCACCACAACGAAATGTGACCTCTGCTTTTTTCCCATCACACATGCACACGTGGAGCAACGGGCAGCTATCAACAGCGCCCGGGGAGCAGTGTAGCAGGACGGTACCTTGCTCAAGGGTACCTCAGTGGTGCCCAGGCCAGGACTTCAACCTGCGCCCTTCAGTTCACAAGGGCAATGTCCTCACCACTAGGCCTCCACTGCCCAACCTCCAACTTTAAAGTTCAGTTTGCTATAAGAAATATTTTTTCCTCAGCAAAAGCTACAAAAGGGCAATAAAATCATTCAACATTACACATTAAATACTGTGGGAAGTATGTTTTGCTATCATTTTTGCACTTAAGTGAATAATAATGACTAGTGGAATATACACTAACTCCTTATGTAGGACATTAGGACAAAACCAGTTCTACTGTAGGAAACCACACACAATTGACTTGACTCTAAGGTTTGTATTCAAACCTTCTAATGAGCAGTTCAAACTTGTACAACCTCCATAGAAAGCACTCACCACAGAATGGGCCTCGGGTCATCAATATCAATGTCAAGCATTGGCTAGAGCCGTGTTCCATAACCCTGGTCCTGGAGGCCCAATGCCGTGCACATTTAATTGTTTTCTCTGCTTTAACAAACCCACTTCAGCTCAGCGAGGGGTTATTAGAGAGTTGATTTGTTGGATTAGGTGTGATGGGAGCAGGGAGAACCCTAAAATGTGCTGGGCAGGAGCAGGATTGAGAAACACTGGGCTAAAGGTGCATAAAGCCTGCTAGTATTGGACTGTGGAGCAGTGGAACCGCATTCTCCCAGTTCCTCCAGTATGAGTTGAAGTGGCAGTTATGATCCAGAACAAATTCAGCATCAGTACCTAAACTCAGTAATCCTCTCGTGGCTGAACGCAGTCAGACCTCACAGCAATGATAGCAACATCTAGGACCAGTTTCCCAGACATGGATTACGCCTAGTTTTGGAATAAGTTGCACTGTTGGTGAATCACAATTAGAAAATCTTTTTAGTCTAGACTTAGGCTTAATCAGGATCTGGGAAACTGGCTTATAGTGTAAATCTTCCCCAGAATAGAAAAGGCTGTTTATGCAGCAAAGGGCACATCAACACTGCATTAATACCGTTGATTTCAGATGAAACTCTAGCAGAGCAAGTGTCTACAAACCTTTGGACATTTAATGTAAAGTATAGCAAGTATAGCAAATACAGACCACACTGACTGATCTATTTCTCTCTCTCGTTTATTCCTTCACACTTAATTCTATTCTCCTGTGTTGGTTCAGCACCTGAACTGCTCTGCGGTTGCTTACACCTCCCTCTTTGGAGCTTCAGCGTTTTATTTTTAGACCAAACGGATTCCAAAAAGAGAAGAATAGCGCATAATGAAGCTCAGTCTATGCTAATAGTTGTTGGGGTGTACTAAGCAGCCCCATATGTCTATATGCAATATATGTATTGTGCAGGCATGGTACTGAATAAGGAAAACTCATGTCTTATTATGTGGGGACACAATTCATTGACACCGCCTTGAATGCAATATTTCCATATAAACTGACCCATGGTAACGTGATGCAGTGAAGCATGATAAAAATCAAATTATTGGATATATTACAGCAAGATGATTAGCTTTAAATAGCCACGGATCCATCTGAGTGACCAAGACTTCTGCTTCTTTCTCGGGTGCATAGGATTAGCCGATGGGGATTAAAAACAGTTACACAATCTGCTCAGAAGGCTGCACGGCCTTCCCTGATTAGACTGGCAGAATGGAAACTTCGTCATCTGAGACACACACCCTCTTAATCATAATTACCTCACAGTGCTGTGACCTGAATGGTCTTGGGAAACTCGTTCACTAAATATTTTTTGAAAGAAAGCGTATATATATATATATATATATATATATAAAGAAAGATATAACGTATCTCTTCATTATACTAGCCAATTTTACTCATTTATTTATTAATTATTTTATTGATGTATTATTATTATTTATATTATTTCATATTATTCATATCATTGTTCTTATTATATTCATTATTATGTTCTGCTTCTTCCATTTATTAACCTCCAGTTTATCAATTTTATTTATTTTTATTTGTCATGCCTTACTTACAATGCTTAAATGTTTTTTTAATTTTTTATATTATGTAATATATTTACTGTTAAGTACTTGGAGCTGCATTTAGCCTATGAAATGGGATTTAAAAAAATGTATTATTATTATTTTTATTGTCATTCCACTAAAGAGCAACTGCAGCAACCAATACTGTAACAATAAGCCCATAATTTAATTCTTCCCCTATATATAATAAATATTGCATTTAAACAGTCCAGTAGCAGCCTCTAGTGTAACAAAGTGTATGAAAGTTCTTCTTAATTGGTCATCTATTTTACATTTTACATTGGTGTTTATGACAATTATTATTGTTTAACTAGTCATTTTAATTAGTAAACTAAAATACAATAAATTTATTATGAAGCATTTTATTATATTATTGGTTCTTTTTTTACATTTTAAAAATGTTTAAATGACTGACATTTATCAAATTTGTATGTTTTTGTACAAAAACAGTCCTATTCATTTTTGCATGACTGTTTTCTTTATTCCAGATTTAACTATACTATGCTTTTTACACTGATGTATATTAATGATCTCTGTTCTGATTGGCTGCTTTGTATTGTGCCACTTTCAAAAAGCTGTCTGAGCTGAAACACTCCTTATCACTTCTGCATTAATGGGCGGGGCTAAACTGCTCTAGGCTGAATGGGTGACTATATGTAAATGTGCAGTTTTTTTTTAACATCACAAATGGGCTGTTTTTGCAGCTTAGTTAGTATATACAGACTGTATGATGACATTTTGACAATGTGAATTACAACTTTATGAATATTTACATACTACCTGTTTAGAACAATGCTTACATGTCTACTTCTTATGGGTATTGTTATATTACAATCAGAAAATGTGACAGTGTGCATAATGCATTTTGGGGAATACACTTTAATTAGTTCTTTTAATTACAAACCATCTTACAAACTACTGCTCCTTTTATTTGATCAAATGTAAGTCTCCTAGACATGGGCCTTTCAGCGCAACAGCACTGGAGAACATCCTAGTTGTTTACATTGATTTCCCTGTAGATACTGATTAATAAAGCTTAGGACTTGGGTACAAACATTCACATGTGGTGTTTAAAGGGTGGAATACAAATCATTTTTTGCACTTTGAGGAGCTATTACTTTATCGGTTATTTCCTGCAATATCACTAGCAACGACAACCTTGAGGCAATGTGAGAGAACAGCAATTACAAGACAGCGGAGCCTTTTATTTCACTAGCAACAAAGCTGCCAAAGTTCTTATCTGGGCTGTAAGACGTGCTACAGCACCCTCACCGCCACTCCTTAACGTTCAGCTCTTGGGAGCCACCGCCGGACACTGAGCCCACTCCACAGGGCTGAAAAAAAGGCCTGAAAGCTTTTTCTGACAGCCCTGTTCTCCGTGACCAGTTTGGAGATGGGATAAACCTCCACCCATAATAACAGCGGGTGGCTAATCCACTTTGCTTGGCAGGCACGATCCCATGTAAGGCCCAATCTCCTTGTTCCAGGATAGAGAGACAGACAGAGAGAGAGAGAGAGACAGAGAGAGAGAGAGAGAGAGAGAGAGAGAGAGAGAGAGAGAGAAAGAAAGAGAGAGAGAGAGAGAGAGAAAGAAAGAGAGAGAGAG
>JBBPDA010078641.1:0-12346 GCA_037974385.1 Arnoldichthys spilopterus | reverse complement strand
GGAATGTGTTGCAGGTCTGAATGACAGGAAAGGATGTATATTTACAAATGAAATGAAGTTGACCAGACAAAACATGAGATATTTTGTGTTCATATTGTGTGCAATGAAATACAAGTTAAAGTAATTTTAGAAATCACTACTTTCTTTTTTTATTTCCGTTTTCTATCCCGTCCTAACTTTTTCTGATTTGGGGTTGTACATATAAATGTCAGGAGAACTGATTCCTGGCCACATGTCAGTGTCCACAACCCATTGGTTCTTTAGTATGTTGTGAGAATTGCTGTCAAGTCTGGTTGAACTAGTTGTTTTGCCAGTTTCACAGTTTCCTCTGCTACAGCCAGTCATGTGGCAGCAAGAATATATCTTTAAAGAAGCATCCACTGATATGTTCTTTAGGGAACAAAGAGTGGTTCTTTTATGACATCGCTCCACAGAACCCTTTAATTATTTAATAGTGCATATAATGAGTCAGTTCTCTATAAGTCAGAGCTTTCAGCCTCAGTCAGTTAGGATTGGGAACAACACCTCCAACATCACCACACTGAGCACTGGTGCTCCACAGGGTTGTGTGCTCAGCCTCTTCTTGTTCAGTTTGCTGACTTATGACCGTGCAGCAATGCACAGCTCGAACCACATCAAGTTCGCCGATGACATAACTGTGGTGGGTCTCATCAGCAAGAATGATGAGTCAGCATAATGGGAGGAGCTGAAGCAGCTAACGGACTGGTGCTTATCCACCTGTCAACTGAACACAACCTGTCTCTGAATGTTGACAAAAATGAAGAGATGGTTGTTCAGGAAAACCACAAGTGATCACTCTCTGCTACACATTGATGGCTCATGAGTTGAGGTCATCAAAAGCACCAAATTCCTTGGTGTTCACCTTTTTGCACATTCTGCTACTTTGCAACTGGTAGTCATTTAACTGTGCACTGGTCACATCCTTGCACACAATGCACTTTATGTTGTCAGTTGTGTAGTTTTTGTAGTCCTGTGTTTCATGCAGCACCATGGTCCTGGAGGAACGTTGTATCGTTTTACTGTGTACTGTCTGAACTGTATATGGTTAAAATGACAATAAAAGCCTACTTGACTACTTGACTTGAGATTAAGATAATTTAGGTTGTGGATTTTGTTGACATTTACAAAGGCTTCATGGGTAGACGTGAGCTGTATGGAAGTGTGAACTGAATTTATCAGGGACCGGTCTTCTGTAAAGGTTCCAAAAAAGGACCCAAATGTTCACAGATAACAGTGTGTCAGACAGTATCACTAGCCAGTCTGCTAAAGATTACTGAACTACTTGTCACAGGTTTAGGTGAGTGTTTGATTATTTTAGCATGCAGTTGCACTCTAGTTCAGGCATGTCAAACTCTGGTCCTGGAGGGCCAGTGTCCAGCACAGTTTGGTGATTTCCCTGCTCTAACACACCTGATTAAACTTACCTGTTAAGTGTCAGGTTTAGTGAGTGTGTTTGAGGAGGGGAAGTACTAAGTAGTGCTGGAGTTTGACACCCCTGCTCTAGTTGACAAGTAAATCCACTAGTGGGCGCTGTGGGCAACAGTTGGGTAGTTGAGGTCAGTGACTACAATAGAGCAGCGTAAGAAAGAGCAATGCATACCCAGGAGGAAAGTTAAGAAATGTTTTTTCTCTAAACACAAAACCTAACCCTGTTACAAGGTAAGCAGTCTTCTAAATTCGACTGTGCAGGTTTTAAAAAGTGCCTGCTTTATTAGGACATAGTTATCAGACTAACAGTCTGACCAGTCCTATAGTGATTAGCAGCCCAACGTCATATGTTGTGGCTATCTGACTTGAAAAGAAAATGCATTTGGACAAGTGGGGAAACTAAAATGATATAATTTGTAAAAAAAAAAAAAAAATAAAAAAAAAAATCCAGTTGTAAAGGTTTTAGTTACATGTGTTAGAATCCTGGGATCCTCGAAAGAGTTCTGGACACAAGTGCTGATTGAAGCAAACATTTTAATAATAAAACTCAGGTCTTCAAGCAAAAGGTCATGAAACATGGTGAACAGGGACATCAAAGAATAGACGGAGTCGAGGTCAAGCAATAAGGTCAAAAACATGAGGCAGACAGGTACAACACAGGCAATCCAAAATCAAAGTAAAAAACAAGCAAAAGGTCAAAATACCAGAAAACAGGAATGTCCAGGGCAAATCCAAAAGTCGAAATCCGTAAATACAAAAATGGTCAAGATCCAGAAAAGTCTAACAATACAAGAAGAACGCTCAGAGTCGCAGTATACACAAACGAAACCTCGCAACTAGTCTCTGCTCAGGCCTTGCTTAATATGCCTGTCCTGAGGTGCCCTAACGAGCCCCAGCTGGAAGGGGCATGGTTGAGCCGGTTAATACTCTGGTGATGCAGATCGCTCACGGCCACCAGATGGAGCCAAAGCTCCTCTGACAAAAGGATGTTGGTATACATGTAACATGCAATCATAATAAATACATTTTAAGTAAAATTTTACTATTTTCATTGTAGGGATTAAAATGCATTAAATCAATTTGGGCATAATAAATATTTGAGTGGTTTCAGGATTGCTGTTACTGTACAATTTTCATCCATTTACATTTTTGATAATTTATCTTTGTATTATCATTAAACATATTTACAGAGTAGTAGATATGAAGTCCTCCACTCCCTGAACTGACATTATGGTGTAAAATATGCCATAAATAAGCAAAGTCATACAATAGCAGAAATTACCTAAGCTATTGTGCATTCAGTGTCCAAATCTTCTTTCTGATTCAAACCAGGTAACGTCATGAGTGACCAAAACAGCCTCAAGTACCAGTCAGCAGACAGACAAGGTTAACTTATTATTATTAATGGCTTCCAGCTAAATTCTGGATAGTGTGAACTATTACTCTTAAAGGGCTGATGCATTCACTAATAGCATTAATGTTCATAAAACAAAATGGAACTACTGCGCTTCCATTCATCCTGATCTACTATATCCAGAGTTTCTCGCCAGCTTGAATTTTCAATTAGATCTTTCATCATTGGGGCCTCCTGCTCGTCTGTCTTCAAGAGTAGTTCAACTACCACAGACCATCTTCATGCGCTTCATATGCTTCTCATTTCTTTATTAGTTTGTCATCTCTATCTTGTTTGGCCTAGAGATCTTAGTCTTGGTTCCTCCCAGAATTTTTTTTTTTTAGCTTTAAGGAGTTTTTCCTTGCTTCTGTCGCTTGCTCACTAGGGCCCTGGTACCCAGTTTCTGTAAAGAATTGTGACAATACCAATTTTACTGAAATAAATTGTACTGAAAGAAAATTACAAGGCCATAGCCATGCAGTTAACTCTGGGGGGTGGTGTTAAATGGTTTGAAGACAAAACATGCACGTTAACTAGCCAGAGAGTGCGTTTTTGCCTGTCATAACATTACAATACCATGTTTTTATAAATATACTGAAAGGGGGACATTGGGCATAGCAAATATTGTGAGTGTGTCCCCCATATGTATTACAACTATGGCCCTGATATATGATTGGCTGTTTCCCACTAGACTCATAAAAGCACTGCACACAGTGTGGATGAGCATGAAAGTAAAGATTCTGAAATGTGTGGTAATTTTAGTCTATATTTTACATTGAGGCGACTGTAAACAGTGTCTGAGCTCTGTCGTTCAAAGCTAACTGAAACAGAACAAACACTCTCTTGCAGGCGTATCTCACACAATGCTTTAATATAAGACTAGAGAAGCAGCCATCAGACGACGAACATGCATTTCTAATGAAATTAATACTCTGCCTGCTGCAACATTTACAAGAAAAACCCATATTTCCAAAGCAAAATCTTATATTTCTAAAGCAGAAATCTCTATTCCAACTACGAAAAAAAAGGTCTGGATCTTGTTACTCTGTGGAATGAAGGAGACTAAGTGTGATTACCTGCATACTCTGTGTGGAACAGAAGACTTGACTCTGACTGTGTCCCACTTCATGAGGCTTGTGTTATTGTTTGCAGAGGTGGGTATAATTCCATTTACTTAATTACATGTGCATGTACATTTTGTAGCACTGTAAAGAAACAGTAAAGGTTTTCTCAATAATGGTAAAAACTTTCATACACAAGCCATTCATTGATTTGATGTCTTATCACAAAATCAGTTTATTAACATGTTTGTAAACATCAAAACTCTAAATGTATGGATTGTTTACATGCATGTAACCTTCTATTAAAATATACAGTATTTTGACCATTAAAACACATTCTTTACAGTGAAGGTTTGTACCTTTCTTTAAATGTTTGTAAGTAAAGTAAGTAAAACTTTTTCTTAATTTCCATTTTAGTCACTAACATTTAGCCAAATGCCTCATTTACATCAGGGCCACTGAGGACATGTACCTGCACCACTTTTTGTTAAGGGTTATTTCATCAGCACCACTTAAGAAAGACCCCCCCTCAATCGACAAAAACGATTTCAGTGCTTTATCCATCCCCTGTTCTTCCATGAAAAAGTACTTCCATGAAGTGGTTATGAAAATGCTGCCTGATGCCTAAAACATTGTTCTACCAGAGTTTGGAGAAGTGCATGGAGAGTGTTGTAAAGCAAAATAGTCCCCAAAGGGATTTAGTTCAGATTCCCTATTTAACATCATCAGCATTCTATAGAAACACTCAGAGACACATGCAGCTTCCCTGTGGTGAAGTAAAATGCAATATTTATGTTGGAGACATCTGGTTCCATTCACTACCACTGCAAAGAAATCTTGGTCTAAATCTTGGTCAACAGCAGTACATACCCAGGAGTAAAGTTAAAAAAAAGTTCCTCTAAACTCAAAACCCAAGGAACTTTATTGGTGTGTATACACCACCCGTTCCAGGGTAAACAGTCTCCTAAACTGGACTGTGCAGGTTTCAAGAAGGGCTTGCTTTATTAGGACATAGTTATTAGACTAACTGCAGCCTGACCAGTACCAGAGTAATTAGCAGGACATGTGCATTGCTGTTACCTGATTTGAACAGGAAATACTTTAACAGATTAACTATTTTACCATCAACAGCATTCTACAGAAACACTCAGAGACACATGCAACTTCCCAGGAGTGGAGAGTCAGTAAAATGCTGTATTTATGTTGGAGACATCTGGTTCCATTCACCACCACTGCAAAGAAATCTTGCTCTTTACTTATTATTTCAGACGTAATAGCTCGTTATCTTGAGTATAGGTTTAGGGTACTCTACCCACCTCTGGCTTTTGATTTGCAAGAAGAAAACAACTGACTTAATCATCTTCTGAAACTGAGAAATAATTCACTGGTGCAACGTGTTCAATCAGTCACTAGGAAAATTGAGGTCAGTAAAAAAGCAACTTTCCAGGAGGGGTGAGAAACTTTCAGGCAGAATCATCTTGAAACCACCAGGCACTCAGAACTGTTAAACACCTCGAGGGCATAAAAGCAGAACAAGCTTTTGAGCTAAACTGTTCAGAATGGAGGAGGAGACTGAGCTTTCAAGTACAGAAGTAATCAATGCATTCAATGGCAAGGCTGGAGATTTTCCTGCTATAGCAGAGGAATCAAAATTGCAGTCTCACTATCAGCCAAATCTCAATATCTCTCCAGCTGAGGAATTTGTCAAAGTAGAATGCTACATACATTAGCAGTCAACAGAGAACACAAACAGTCAATGAACTGTACAAATAAGTACAAAAAAAGGTTTAGGAAGGGTTTAACAGGGCTGCAGCCTAGGGCCCCATCCTGTAGGGGCCCCCAAAATGATCTTAATAAGAATTTGTTCATGGAAACATGATTTTAGATTTTTTTTAGATTATTTTTTATTTAGATGTTCATCAGTGTTGTGTGAGGGTGGGTCTTTCATGGCAGAGAACAAAAAGTATTCAGGGTGAGGAAGAGGCGTTGAGGTGTTAAAGTAGAGCCCATGAGGATTTTAAACCAGAGTGTTGATGCAGAACCAGGACCACCATCTTTCTCACTTTCCTATAATCGCTATTCATTTGATATAGTAATAAATATTTTGAGAAATTACAAAGTTTTGTCTAGGTTTATGTTACTGGTAAGAAAAAAATGTATCAGAACACTGCATTTTCAGTAAACAATATCGGTCCTGTTTTGAACACTGGAAACACAGAGCGCAGGTCTGAAGTCATTTGAGAGTGGTGTGGTTGAGAAACTGGATTTCTGTGATTTGATTAAGAAATGCAGAAAAGTAAAATTTTCAAAAGCATCAATCTTTGCAAATATACAGTACTGCTGAAGTTATTTGTTGTGATGGATCTTGTACAGTTCTACTGCTCATTGCTTTGAAAGCTTGGTTAATGATGATCTGGTCATTTGGTCATTTTCAGTGCCAACCTCAGCACTGAAATGGTGTGTGTACCTTTCATACTGCTTTAAAAAGATTGTTGCAGTGTTGTCTGTTTTCTGGCTTATTATACTGTCTTTACTGTAATGGCTAGTTAAAGATTTAAGATTTTGATGGAGCAGAGATTTTTTCTCTTATAAGGGAACAGACTGTGTTGTCATAAACTTGACTCTGTGACTCTGAGCCATGAAACTTGATGTGTAAAACACTGAAGGTCGCATGTTCAAGCCTGCTGCTCCACATGTGCATGTGTGATGGGTTAAATGCAGAGGTCACATTTTGTTGTGGTGCTTGAATGTGTTCACAATAACAAATAGTCCCTTTCATTGCAGAACTTCATATTGCTTTAATGTAATTACACTTTTATTCGATATTTCATGTGGAAAAATCAAATGACACTATTATTTTACAAACATGGTTATGATTTTGCTTCTTCGTTCATTAGATTTTCATCATTTCATTACTGATTCGTTGAAGGGGAGTTGGGCGGATAGAGGGGATAGAGACCATTAGTGTTTGACTTTAAAAGTTGCTTGGTAATATTTGTCATTGTGAACACACCATAGCACAGCACACAGTGCACCACAATGAAACGTGACCTCTGCATTTAATACATCCGTGTAGGGGCAGTGGGCAGCTGACGTGGGCAGCACCCAGGGATGGTACCTTGTTAATAGGTACCTCAGTGGTACATGTGGAAGTCTGGAATTTGAACCGGCAGCCTTCAGATTACAAGGGCAACTTCTCAACTTGATTGGTGTATAAGCTAAAACAAAGTAAGCTAGTCAGCTTGTTAATATGAGAGATGACTTTTCATGTTTATGTTGTATTTACCTTCTCAAAACAGCAAATGATCAATGTTAGAGATTTCACCACCTACTTTATCTGTATGCTGACTGATCTGAAGCCAATCCCATTTAATAGCTCTGACTATGTTGAGTGCAGCATAACATACACCGATCACCCATAATTGTGAGGTAGAGTGAATAACATTGACTATCTAGTTATTTCATTACAATGGCACCAGTCAGGGGGTGGAATAAATTAGTCAGTAAGTGAACAACCAGTTCTTGAAGCTGGTTTAGTGGAAGTAAGAAAAATAGGAAAGTGTAAAAATCTGAACTACTTTGACAAGGTTCTTATTGTGATGGCTAGACGAGCATCTCCAAAACAGTAGGTCTTGGCATCCAGTGCTCACTGATGCATGTGGGGACTGAAGGCTAGCCTGTCTGGTCTGATCCCACAGAAGAACAACTGTGTTTAAAAAGTGAATGCTGACTCAAATAGAAAAGGGGTCAGAACACACAGTGCACCAGTCAGAGCTGTTTTAGCAGCATGAAGGAACACACTCAATGTTTGGCAGGTGTTGTTAATTATTATGGCTGATTGGTGTACTAGGTCTTGCTTAGTGCATTAGCTTGAGGAACTATATAACAACGCTTTTAGGTTATTCTGTCCTGCTAAGAAACCAGTCTGAGTGGATATAATGCCATTCTAAAGTCTCAGTGTAATGATTGGTTCTTTGGAAGTAAGCCTTGCAGGAATTTTATGAGTTTTATTTCTATCCCATAAGCACTAACAAAATAAAACAACAAAACATGGAACCTGGATTTACATACTCACATGAGTTTACAAGGACCTAGAGTGCACAGAAACAGTAGACCAGACCAAGACAAAACCAAACACACCAACCTATATACTGCCAGGAAACACAGCACACCTGGACATGAGATGAGGCATAAAGGGAGTACACCTGTGCATGATAATGAAGGGACAGGGCTAAGGCGCGGCTATAGAGCACATGGAACAAACAAGACCACATTGCTACTTAGACAGAGAAAAGGGTCACATAGAAAGTAAAAGTCAATGAGGCCCATATCACAGGCCTAACCTGATACTCAAATATTTTACTATTACAGTTTTGAAATGGAAACTTTAACCCAAGAGGCCAAAAGTGTTTCAGTGGATATTGTGGAAATACCCAAAATCAACTCTGTAAAGTTCAGCAAGCAGTCATTTCACATTTTAATGGAAGCAAACCCAGCCATTATGTCAGGAACGCCCAAATCTGATCCCGAAGGACTGATTCGACTCACCTGTTCATTGCCATGTTTAGTTAATGTGAACTACCAAACTGTGCTAGGCACCAACTCACCAGTACCGGATTTGGGCACCCCCTGCTCAGTTTATGTCATCAGAGTCAGCAGCATATTCTGTGCAGTGTTTCCCTTCATTTAATTCTGAGTGTTATTAAGCATAAGTACTAAAACCATAGGCATTCATTGATTATGCTATTTTAAAAATGATTTAACACAATCATTTTGTACGCAGAGCACAGGGAAAAAATGCTTAGCAAAGTGAGGCAGTGTTTTGAGGCTGAGCAGCTGCTGGGGATCTGCTAAGGTTGTAATGTTGTAAACTAACATTAACAGCATGAAAGTAAACCCATTGCTATTTAAAGTGAAGTGAAAGTGACTATTCATCATTGTGAACACACTTAAGCACCACAACGAAATGTGACCTCTGAATTTAACCCATCATATGTGCACATGTGGAGCAGCAGGCAGCTATCAACTGCTATCAGCAGTGTAGGGGGACGGTACCTTGTTCAAGGACACCTCAGTGGTGCCAAGGCCGTGACTTGAGCCTGTGACCTTCAGGTCCCAAGAGCAATGTCCTCACCACTAGGCCACCACTGCCCACATTTATGATGACAGACCACTGTTTAATATCCTTAAGAGTGTTAAAAAAGATAACTAAATGTGGTAAATCCTGTAAATGTAAATGTAAGTGTAAATTACTGCCCATTAACTTTTTCCCTATCCTATTTGCAGTTCCATCCCTTGGTTTCCTGCCTGCCTGTTCGTCTCCATTTTTGATGGGCAGGGATAAATGACAATGACAAAGACAAGAATACTGGAGTATACAGAATACTGAAGGATTACTGTAGCGAATGAAATGCTGAAGTACCTGGATTACCTGTATAGGAGACAACACAGCTATGCTCTGTTTGGTCATCAAACCTACATAAATACTGTCCCCTGGCATGACGAACAGACAGGCAGGAAACCAAGGGTACTATAGTGTATGGAATACCTAAGTGTTTGGATTACTGTAGTGTATGGATTACTGTAGCATATGGAATACTGAAGTGTATGGATTACTTTAGCATATGGAATACTGAAGTGCATGGATTACAGTAGCATATGGAATACTGAAGTGCCTGGATTACTGTAGCGTATGGAATACCTAAGTGTATGGATTACTGTAGCATATGGAATACTGAAGTGTATGGATTACTGTAGCACATGAAATACTGAAGTGTATGGAATACTGAAGTGTATGGATTACTGTAGCACATGGAATACCTAAGTGTATGGATTACTGTAGTGTATGCAGTCTCGCGTGCGTGCTCTTGTTTGCTCTAATTTCCGGGGTATTTTATTCAGTTTGTGTGCAACAGGAAGCCGCTATCAATATGCGGGAGACTCCCGGATCTTCCGGGAGACATGGGATGTCTGTGTATGGAATACTGAAGTGTATGGATTACTATAGCATATGGAATACTGAAGTGCTTGGATTACTGTAGTGTATGGAATACTGAAGTGTTTGGATAACTATAGCATATGGAATACTAAAGTGCCTGGATTACTGTAGTGTATGGAATACTGAAGTCTCTGGATTACTGTAGTGTAAGTATTCAGATAACTCATGTGTGTGGATTACTGAAGTGTACAAATTTCTGTAAACTCCCAAACCATTTCCAGAAAAGCTGGGATATTTTTAGATATGCAATAAAAACAAACATCTGTGATTATGTTAATTCACATGAACAATTTACTTGACCAACTGCATTTTGTACATATACACACATTTAAAGTTTAAAAAATATTTATAAAAACAATCCCAGCTTCTCTGGAAATGGGGTTTGTATTAAAGTACACATTAACAAATCCCTCTTTTTTTTTTATTACTGTTGCATGTACTGAATCAAGACACTACCATATAGCATTAAATTTTGAACATTGTTTCATCACAGTTACTGCAGTTCAGTAAGGGTTGTGGTAGAAAACTGTGGCTTTTTTGTTTCTCTGCCTTAGGGAAGCTGGGAGCATGAGGCTGGGTCCGTAATGCAGAAGGCCCATATGTGAGCTCCATATGCGAGAGGAGAGCCGGGTCAGACTGTGGCCAAAACTGCCAGGAAGCCCTACATCTCAGCCTGGGATGGCTTTGGCACCTTCATCCAGTCGGCAGCAGAGCGCATGGCGCCCGAACTGGTTGCCATGGTGATCCTGGGCCGGCACGATAGCAGAACACTGGGTCTGAGAAGGGCCAAAACACTGGAGAGAGGGAAAGAAGGAGCAAAGGTAAAAGGAAGTGAATGAAGGAAAGGAATGGAGAAAGATAAGAGAGCAGAAAGAGCAGGAGATAAAGTGAAGGGATAGAAAAAGAGGAACATGATGTTCTGAGCCATAATGAGCGGGAATCGGTGAGGCACAGAGGTCTGACCTTCTTAGTGCCTCAAACATGAGCTAGGAATGAAGACTCATCACTGAAAGGTACACAATAATAGATACTGAAGAAAGAAGAGATTGAACAGAAAAATTACATTATATAAAGCTATTTTTATAAATTGTTTGTATTTATTAGGGTTTCACAAATACTACTTTTACCCTTTCAATACCCTTCCAATACGTATTTTGCACTAATGGAAAGTGCAATGCAAAGTTTGTGGGCTGTAGTGGCCTAGTGTGTAGGACCTAGCCCTTGTAAACAGAAGGTCACAGGTTCAAGTCCAGACCCAGGTACCACTGTGGTACCCTTGAGCATTGTACCGTCCTGCTGCATGTGTGATGGGTTTAATGCAGAGGTCACATTTTGTTGTGCTTGAGTGTGGTCACAATGACAAATAGTCACTTTCACTTCATACAATCAAGTCAATTTGTTTCTAAAGCCCTTTTTACAACTGCCATTGTCACAAAGCAGCTTTACAGGATCTGGGTCCGAGCCCCTAATGAGCAAGCCAAAAGCAAAAAAGGAAAACCTTCTGTAGGAAGAAACCTTGGGAGGAACCAATGCTCAGAAGGGGAACCCATCCTCCTTTGGTCGACACAGATAGCAATATTAGACAAAAGAAAAGAAAAACACACATTTGCTGATGATACAGTATTGCTCTTCCTCATCCCCAACAACGATGTGTCTGCATACATGGAGGAGGTGGACAAACTGGCATCATAGTGTCAGGAGAGCTGCCTCCACCTGAACATCAGCAAAGTCAAAGAGCTGGTGGTGGACTTCCCCTTTTATTATGGTGCTGTGGAAAGTGTCCTGACACATAAATCACCTCCTGGTTTGGGAACAGGACCGTAAAGCCCTAAACAGAGTGATTAGGACAGCAAAACAGAGAGACTCAGGATAAGTTTCTATCCTCAGTCTATACAACTTCTTTATCCGGTCACACAACTACAGCTTTAAAGTTCTAATAACCCCCAACTGACATTCACATAAAATAATGCATACATTTAGATTTACATTTATTCATTTGGCTGACGCTTTTATCCAAAGCGACTTTCAGGACAGAGGAAACAATCAAAAGTGTCAAACATACGCCAATTGCTTATAGTACTACAGAGAGCAACTACTGCAATAAATAAACACGCCAATATCTTATACTACCACAGAGAGCAACTTTAATAAATACATATGCCAAGTGCTTACACTAACTACAGAGAGCTACTACAACAATGGATATGTGTGCCAGGTGCTTACGCTACTACTACAGTATAACAATTGACAAGTGCTAAGGTAAAAGCTTGAATAAAAACTTACTGGATCATAATTTTCTGGATGACGTCTGGTGGGTTATCGGGAAGCAGCAGTTCATGTGTGACCACTAGGCTTATGTGCTGAGGTAGGTGCTGAACAGTTGAGTCTTGAGTCGCTTCTTGAATGTTGAGAGAGACTCAGCTGATCTTGTATCTCTGGGCAGCT
>JBBPDA010078630.1:0-12346 GCA_037974385.1 Arnoldichthys spilopterus | reverse complement strand
TGTGTGTGTGTGTGTGTGTGTGTGTGTGTATAAATATATCTATATCTTTCTTAGCTGCTGTAGCAAGTTAAGTTCCCCACTAGGGGATAAATAAAGTTCTATTCTATTCAATTACTAGCCCTAAATTGCTCCTGTCCCAACTTTTTTTGGAATGTGCTGCAGGTCTGAATGACAGGAAGAGATCTATATTTACAAATGAAATGAAGTACATATTGTGTATTTATAAGTCAAAGTAAATTTAGAAATTACTACTTTCTTTTTTTATTTGCGTTTTCCATACCGTCCCAACTTTTTCTGATTTGGGGTTGTACAACCACATCAGTAACTGAGGTAAAGTGTTTATTTTTCAACAGATCAAAAAATGCAAGTGAAAGAGTGAATCAAGCAATAAGCTATCATCCCTTCTCTACCCTCCAGGTAATACTGATGTAGCAGAGATAACAGCACAACCTTATGATTTTTTTTATGACTTTTATAAACAATGTATGCATGAGTAGTGTTGAATTCAGCCCAAGGATGGACCCCATCTACAGACCAAACAGACCATTTCAAAAGGATGTTTTGTTTTTCACTCGACTAAATGTTATTTTCGCTTCTATGTTAACTTATGCATGACCATATGTCATCTCCTATCAAGGACACTCCGTCGTCACACTGTAAAGACCAGACTTTAGATGCTACTGACACTCACAGCTGGATGAAACTGGTTTGATATGTGGCACACACTATTCTGACTGGTATATAATCTCTTGCTAATAATCGTTTAGTGTGCCAACAGACCTTCAATGCAAATTGAAGCTCTGTGCTCCTGATTTTCTGCATAACCTTGTCTTTGGGACCTCCCCCATATAGGGGAGAATATTTTTTACGTTTTAGCCATTTAATTTACGTTAATATTGCTCTCTCTCTTTTAAATAAAACCTTTCAAAATAATTTGGGTGAATCCTGACCTCTCCTTAAAGAAACATACACACTCACTAACATCAGTAGTAATTGAGCTTACATGGGGCACTGTGTAAAGATTCAAAAATGTTCAAAAATACAATAACAGAGCAACACATTTTGGAAGAGAGTAAGGAAGATAACGGCCCCTGGAATTTGCAAGAAGGCAGATGATTGTTCTTGGGTGGTGAGAGAGTAATTTCACTAAACGTCTAAGTAAGAATGTGAAATAAAATGTTTAGTTAATGAGTCAGGTAGCTCCTCATAAACTATACGTTACTTTATCATGCTGTACTTATCACAAAAGGCAGATAAGACTGCACACACCTCACAGAGCTCACAAAGAGTCAGCAGCAGTTATGTGTTAATGGTAAAACACAGGCAGGGTGGCAAGTCTCACCTTTAACCCTCAGTGTCCAGTCAGATCAAACATATGGCTAACTTGGGAGGAGGCAAGCGTGTGCATGTGTGTAATGGTATGTGCGTATGTGTGGGTTTGTGTTTTAGTTATGGTATGCGGCACTTCAGGCAGACAAAGAAACCCAAGGTGACTGAAGCTTTTACAGCATACAGAACTACCGGACATTAAATTTTCCTTTTATTTAACCTCTTTTTAGTCATGTTCAGGCATTTGTCAGTCTATACGTTCCTCCACCAACAACTTTGCTTACTCCAATCATCTGCTGCTTTCCCCTCATTTATTTTTTATTTATTATTCCTTTTCTCTGCCATATCCCCTGCGCCATGAAAAAAGGAATTGCATCATAAAAAGGGCTGATATATGAAGTGCCTGTGAGTGTGTGAGTAAAAAAAATACTCAAAGAGAATGTGAAACAGTGAGGGCACTGCAAGAAATACATGGGAAAAAAGTAAAGGCCGAAAGCATCTCAGAATATTTTTAATACATCATAAAAAACACTCACTTCTCCATCTCGGTCTATATATACTGTATATATATTACATATTGTATGCAGCCCCTTTGCACTGCTGTGCAAACACTGTCTGCACACTAACTGTTTGGCATTTACGTCTCATTCAGTCTTCCCCAAGGTCATATTGTGACAAATGAAGCTATCTGCTCTCTACAGGATGTCAAGGCTGCACTGTAGGCCTGAATAGATTTATCTACCTCATATCTCATGTCAATGAATATATGCACAAGACAACACACACATTCACACACAAATACCACCCCCTTCCACATACAGATACTAGAACTTTGGGAGAAAAATACTTATAATATGTGGGTACACACTATTGTAAAATAAATCCTAATTTCTAGAATAATTGCTGCATTTTGTAAAATGTGATAAAAAGAAGAACCTGTTAATTCTCATTTTTAAATTGACAAAAGTATAAGAGATTCCCAAAGTTTTCCCACCAACTTAAATGCATTTTTTTATATGAACAAATTTAGACATTGATACATGCGAGAGGAGTGTTTAACTGTGTGTTACATTTTTACTGTGTTTTATTTGACACTTTTTAATCATTTCAGAGATGTCCTGAGGATACTAAATGACACCAGTTGTTGGAATTTCTGCCCATTCTTCCTTGATAAGACCTCAGATGCCCCACAGTCTGTGATCACAGTTGTCTGATTTTCCTCTTAATGATGCACCATACATTTTTAATAGAAAACAGATCTGAACTGCTGGCAGGCCATTCAAGTACACACACTTTGTGTCTATAAAGCCATGCTGTTGTAGCATGTGCAGAATGAGGCATGGCATTTGTCTTGCTGAAATAACCATGGACTTCCCAGGAAAACCCTTAATGGCAGCATATGTCTCTCTAAAATCCCCAAAAAAACATCCCTGCTTTAATGTTAACTTCATATACGTATATGTGAGTCATGCAACTCACACATTTGCCTTCAACAGAAAAAGCTACAAAAAGAGGTTGATTTGAACTGATTGCTTTCAGGCACAGGATCATTAGTGAGGTCTGGAACTGATCAAGAATGTCACTGCAACTCATCCTAAATGTATGAGATGGACTGTCATCACTCCATAGCCCAATGTTGAGGGCTTTATACCGTTAAAACAATTCCCACAGGAGTACAAACTTCTGCTGTTGACCCACAAACCCCAACAAACCCCATCATGATCAGAATGGGGAGGGAAAGGCAAGAAACAAAAACACACAGTCAGAAAATGAGCCACAACATTAGAAGAATTCAGCAGTAGATTCAGTTAATGTAAGAGCAGCACAGTCTTCAGGTTTCAGCTCCTACAAGTTGGTTTGGGATAAACTGGATAGAAAGGGGTGAAAGTAAAGCCATAAAAGTTGTGGCATCTCTAGAAATTATTATTTTTTAATTATTTTGTATGCTTCTGGAAAGCTGTAAGTTAACCAGGTTCTTCATTCCTGAAAAATGCCTGTTTACCATGATTTATTTCACAGTTTACCATTTAAGTTCACCACTGTACATTACAGTTTACCACTTTAATCATGCTGCTTAAAAAACCAGTAAAAACTGAAAAAAACAGGATGTTCTAAAACTTTTGACCAGTAGGTATAGTGTAGTTTCTGTCTACAATAGTCACTGCAGTCCGTCTATATCCCACTGGGCATACACCAAACCTGTATTTAGCATGATTTATTAAACATCACCACACACTATGAAATTAGCAAATTTCTCAATGTCAACCAGTCTTTTACCTACCATGAATAAATCCATTAGAGCTAAGGAATTATAGCAATTAAGCTCAAAGGGCTGTCATGGCAAAAAATGTGATAATTACACTTTGTCTCCTGATGTTAGATTTAAGCTTTAGTTCATAGCTGAGGGGTAAGTGTACCCAGTGTTCTAGTAACAATAAAAGGAGAATAATTGTGGTTATCTTATTCAACAGAGAAGCCCGAGGTACAACTATGACTCGATCATAAATCATCACCGTCAACTTCACCCAAACAGCAGCCTACAGGAGCTAACAGGTTTCTGGTGAAGCACTTTGATCCCAATGCTGAACTTGTGAATCATTTTCAACAAACATTGATTTCAGATTAATTACCTTCATCTTGGTGGGTATGATTCAGAAGACCAAGTATCCCAGTGTGACATTCAAGAGCACAGAAATTGCTTGAAGCATGAAGGTAATTGTGACTAAAAACCTCATGTTGGAAAACAAGACATTTGCTACAAGCTGGCGAAAAAAAATGGAGCTACAGCATGCGAAGTTCAAGGCTCAAATGAAACAGCAGAGATATATAATTAATGAATAGTTGATAAGCCTGAAGTAAAATGTGCCATGCAGAATTGTTCACAATAATGGTAATAATTAGATGTTTTCATTATGCTATGTTTACAATGCACCGTCACTTTGAAAATGGCACAGAATCACTTTACACTAATGCAAGTTGCAGCCTGGCACATTCTTATGGCACCAATACTCTGTATTGCTGCTGTTTTACTGTTACCTATTTTATTGCAACAATATTGTATCAGGACTGTGTACTGCTTATTTGGTTTACAGCCACTTGGTTTAAAATACACACTCTACACTGTTATATGGTAATGGTCTCTCTGTACTGTTACTCTTTAGATCTAACCTCTATTATATATAGGTATAATATAGCATCGACAATTAACAATATAGATTATAACAGTATTTTGAGCAATAGACACAACATTTTTCCACAATTCAATGTTTTATATATGTATCAATTATACTTGTGTTAAGTCTACAGCCAAATGCACTGTAATGTCTGTTCTGCACTGTGGTCCTCTTGGACTGTTACATCTTACACCACAGGTCCAGTATTTCAACCCTACTGCATACTGTTATATGAATGGGCTGACAATAATAATTTATTGAAACTTGACTGCTGAAGTCCACAATGTTTTATTTCCTTTAATGCCATCTCTGAGACATTGTTTTATGTCGGAAAAGCAACTGATCTCAAAAATCCATTCATGACAGAGCGGTACATGCAGCGTTTTTTAAGACAAATCAAGAATTTTTCGCATCTTTTACTGTCAACATTACAAATAAAACGCATGAGTAGATTCATTGGTCATTTTAGCCAGTAATTAAAATGGCTATATTTGCATTTCCCTTGTTTCTATAACTACCACCATAAAGAAATATGAGTCAGTAAGTCATTTATAGGGCGGCAGGGAGGTGTAGTGGTTAGTGCAGCCACCTCACAGCAAAAAGTTCCTGGGTTCAATCCCTGGGTCCAATCCCTGGGTCAGCCATGAGTGCATTTCTGTGCAGAGTTTGCAAGCTTGCCCAGTGTTCGTGTGGGTGTCCTCCCACTGTCGAAAAGCTTGCAGTAGGTTGATTGGATACTAAATTTGCCGGTAGGTGTGAATGTCTTTGTTTTGCCCTGCAATGGGTTGGGCTCCTCTCCTGTGTGTACCCTGCCTTAGGTCTGTAGTTGGGATTGGCTCTAGCTCGCCCAGGACCCAGAAAGGGAAGAAGCGGTATAGAAAATGGATGGAAGAATGGATGGATGGAAGTCATTTATAAACAACCATTTTACAACAAACCACGCTGCATTACTTTGATTACTCAATGGTTTTTAATTAAACAGAAATTATTTTTAAAATGGTGGAATTTCCATTTATCCCTGTGAATAACTGGTTGGGGACAACTGCAAATGTACAAATGTACAAAACATTTCTGTAACTAGGCTTTCAACTAAATCATACTTTTTTTAATCAAAATTTCATTTGGTTAAAAAAATGTAATTGCTAGCTAACAGACATACTACAGTAATATTAGGCCACTGAGTTTCTAGTGTTTCAGCACTCTGCTGCCAGGTTAAGTACGGTGGTGATTACATTCTCCACTCTGCCAGTAGACTATAATGTCTGGCAATCAAAAGAAACATGGTGCCCAGAATCGTCAGTGATGAAAATCTCTATGTGGCATTTTGGAGCAGCAAAAAAAGTTAACACCACCCTATAATTTGCATGTCTTTTCTGAAACATGTGCAGAAGAGCCTCTACATGTGGCCTTTCTTCCGATTAATTCCTACTCCAATTTTGTCGCTTGACGCAATGCTCCTAGGCAAGTATGTGTATCGCTACAAGGTCGAGGATTAAGCCATTTATGGTTAAGAGGAGCTAAAATGACATTTGTCTCCTCTTGTCTAAGAGAGGCCGCTCCATTGGCCAGAAGCTGACCGCAGTTCGGGGATAATGACAGACTACAAGAGCCAAACTTTTCCACAGAGAGAATGGAAAATTCAGCACCCATTAATTCCCTGGCTCAAGTTCATCTAATAAAACAGTCAAGTCTCGCTTCTGGAAACAAACAAACAAACAAACAAAACAAGTGTTCACTAAACTGCCCAGTCAGTATACAGGTCCAGGTGGTCAACTATCAATGGACACAAATCAGAATGAAGAGACCATCTGTCATACCACTGCAATTTACAGTTTCGAGCTCATAACTAAGGGAGAAGGGGGCAACTCCCTTTGCTGATATAACTGCTAGGACATGTAATAGTGATAAACTGTGATGACATCACCTCTCATTTAAGAGATTACAGATGTTCGTTTTAAAAAATTCAATTCATTAAAGCATTAGCATGTTCAAATGTGTTCAGAGTAAATAACGGCTTATAAATCTCTGACCTCATGATTTAATTCAGAGAAAAAGATAATAAAACATTTTTGATGGTACTCCGAGTATACAATTATGTTCCTTATATTGAACATATCCCTATACATGACTGATGCTACACCGAAGCATTTTTTCACACCTGTTTCATTAATCTGCACTTCATATAGTTTAAGAACAATTACACATTTTATTAACTGCATTACTAAGATTATGAGCGATTGCATGTTTTGGCTCTTTTACCTTACAAAAGTATCTCAACAAATGTCAAAATGAAGATGTGTGCTAATTGTATTTCCTGTACAACAAATGTCACACCATGGCATGGAGGGATGTTTTTATTCTATTATACTATAACTGTATATAATAAATGCAGGAAAAGTTTGCAAAATTATGTCAGCTTAAAAATTCATTATTTTTTGTAAAAACAAACAGAAGGCTGTAGTACCTGGTCATATTAAGAGAACTTCGTAGACTACAAATTTCATCATGGTTGGCCAGTTTTCTAATTTATTCATTCATTATGAGCTTTTCCAAATAGTAGAGGGCAGACAGAAAGGAAGTTCAGTGAGGGTTCAAAACCTATGAGAACAATTTCACATATTCTGCTAGCGGAGTCTGTTGAAAGTTCACACAAAATAGTGCACTAACCTTGGAGAAGCCATTTAAAATTTTCACAATGGCATTCACTAAGTAATAAGAACAGTATGTACATTCAATACACAAATAGTTTGCCACACTGCCATTATAAAATATCATTCATAAATAAAAGAGAAATGACGAAATAAAGGATAGAATAAAGAGAGAAAATGCCTTGACTGAATTTAGAATAGCTGAAAATGATGTTCTCTTTAGGCTTAAATCGAGGGTTTTAATTCATTATTAATTAATAATTAATTTTATGTTTTTTTATGTAATTTTAGTTATGTTAGCTAATAGATACCCATACTGACTAGCACAGTGCTAACTGATCGGGGGGGTGGAGGACCCTACCCACCGAGGAGGACAATTGTTGTCTCTAAGACTCTAGGCCACAGATGACCATGGCATATCCAAGGATCTCCCCCAACTAACAGCCTGAGCCAGCAAAAGTTGATATTCTAGACAACTGCTTTAAAATAACAGGCCTGAATCTTAAGTTATAAAAAAAAAACAAAAAAAAAACAGTTATTAAGAAGAAATAATAATAGATAAGCTGAGCCCTACACCCATGTGTCAGTGAACTGAATTTTAGACAAAGTGGATTATGTGGCAAGATGTACAGGCATAATGTGTTGCAACAGAATTAAACACATTTCTCCAGCAATTCTCTGCCTTCGTGATTAGAGGGTTGCAGGTTCAAGTTCCGTCCCGGCACCGCTGAGGAACAATCCCCAACACACTGCTCCCTGGGGTCTGTTGATAGCTGCCTGCTGCTTCACATATGCATTTCGCTGTGGTGCACTTTGTGTGATGGGGTGTGTTTTCACAATGACAAGTAGACATTTTCACTTTCTGTTTAATGCATGTTGAATTGATGTGTGATGGATATCAACATGTTCAAAAGTTAAGTTAGGTTTATTTGTGGGAATCCTAGTGCTAAGACGCTATGATTTGAAAGAAATAAATTAATTAATAAATGATGCTTTTTAAAAGCAGCTTCAAGAGTTTTTACTGACACTGGGGGCTGGTCTCTGTAACTTAGTTAACTGTCACCATGCACAAACCTGTAGATACAAATGAAAATTGAATGCAAATGTTATTAAATTATTTATGTACATTTAAACTGAACAAAATGGCAAATACAAACATTTAAATCTTAAAGTTGACATATGACCTGTTTGTATCATAAAAACATTTTTTTGTAGATAAAAAGATTGTACTTCACATAACATCTTACACAATGTTAATAATTGTCATAGAATAAGAATATGTAAAAAGCTCCATTTTGACAGTTTGATGTTAACCTTACAATTCCAAGGGAATGCTAGATCACAATATTACCACAACGATTGCTGCTTATCAGATATGATCTTTGACTATGAAAGGGAACAACCTCAAAAAAGAACTCTAAAACAAGAGAAGCAGGCTTAGCTCAGCAGCTAGTTAAAGCATTTAACTTTCACTGTCCTCCACTTGCCCTTTCAAATACAATGAAGTTAAAAACAGAGTTTCGCACTAAATTCCTTATTAAAGCAGCTTTTGTTCAGCTCTGTATATCTTTTCCACATGCTGGATCTATTGTACCTTGCAGAGACTGAAGCAGTACCTATCAGTGAAGAGACAGGCAGCTCATATAACCGCCAATACAGAAAGCAGACTGCTCCAGCACCTATCAGTGGAAGAAATCAGGAGCTTGCACTAAGGACTGTGTGCTTTAGTAGAAGCTGCTGAGCTGATGAGATTCCTCAGCCAGCGAGTGTGGATCTCAGAGTCAGTGTTGCATGCAGAGCTCAATGCCTGACTCTGAAAGACACAGTCCTCCAGCGGCTGCCTTTGGGCTCCCTTCCAAACAGGATTCAGCATACTATGACACTACCGTGCAATCGTGGGGGTTCACAATGGAAAACTGATCTAATTTATAACAGCTAGCTTCAATTACTGGCATACCCCATGGGCTGGCGTACTGGTCCCAAACCTTTTCCATGAGAAATGGTGAAAGTAGCCTTGAAGAGAGGAAATTAAAATATGTTTTATGGTTTGCAGAATTATCAGAAATGGATATGAGGGACTTCCAATACAATACAATTTGTGTGTGTACCATTCACTCCCCAGTTCATATATGGAAAAAGCTGTAAAGATAGTTTTAAATATACTGTTTTCATGATGACTAAAATCAACACATTTAAATATATCCACCTATTGCACCTTGACCTATATAGCATTTCATTCCAGACTGCTATTTGAACAAAACACAATGCACAATAGCAAATCAGAACAGAGCTTATTTGCATAAGGCAGTCTTAAAAGCATAGTAAAAACAACGTGTTTAATTGTAAGGGATAACAGGAGGTTTGAAAATGGTCATTCAGAAATGAACTAGGATCGGTTTTGGTACATAAAACCACAAATATCAGTGGACTAAAGGCTAAAACTAATAAAACTGTAGAATATGGGCCCTTAGATATAAATGTTATAAAATGTGTATCTTCATACGTTTCAAAAGTCTGCCAACAACAATAATAATATTTATTCAGTTAAATGAAGAAGACAACAGATAACACCCACTTCAGTGTTAATTAAGTATGCAACTGTTGTAGGAATACGAACACCTGCATTGCACTAGGGAAAGTATATTGTGGTGTAAATTATTGCAAAGATAATAATAATACTGTCATATTGGTCACCAGCAGTACTAGTAAAAAAAAAAAAGTGTAAAGCTTGGAAGTGAAATTGCCTGAGGAAAAAAAGCAATGCGCCATTGCAATGTGAACGGCTTCAAACTAAATTCAAATGGCATTGCACTCTTTCAGCACCTTTCACCTGACAGATAAAAACCTATAAAGACTTGAAATGTGTCAAGATATAAATGTGGAGCAGATCTGAATAAAAAGGAAAAGGAGTCATGATACTTTGCTGCTAAGAACCTGAAGCATATGTGTGTGGGTGAGTAAGGGGGAAAGTCTTATTTGAATGAGTGATGTGAATCTGAATGTAGGTTCTATTGAGGTTTTCTTTAAAGATTTGTTCATTGAATTCCTATGGTGAAGCACAGTTCACTTGCTGGGAAGTTAAATCATGTATCTTATAACCTCAGTTCTTTAAATACTAAGAAAAAATAGAGAAAGTGATTTCAGTATTTAATTTTTTCTACTGTGCATTTTTTTAAATTAGCCACTTGTCTTATACCATTTTTAATGGTAGATCCATGGTGTTCCCTACCAGCTTCATATGAACATGAGCAGGTAATTCATATACAAATATACACCCCATTTTCCTTAATTATATATTCAAATAAGGCTTGTATAAAAATAAATAAGGGTAAAGTGACCTACAAGAGGAAGACTCAGGACCACCTCACCAACAACTAACTATGGAGGATGTGGCAGACACATACAATACAGCACTACAAATGAGCCAGTCCACTAGCCTCCAACTGTCTCATCCTCTCTGACCAGAAGCATAATGTGTTGGACACATGCTCAGAGAAGTAAACCTGAGGATGAGACTGAAGGAACGTGCAGACCAACTCTCCAAGGTGTTTACAAAGATCTTATCCCTGTCTAAATCCATCTGTAGTCTTCCACTTTCATTCCACTGCCCCAAATGTCCATCTTCAGCTGACTTGACGACGACAGTGCAGACACACTTACACCAGCCATGATGAAGTAGAAGTGTCTGATCCTGCAGCACATTAAAGTCAGCCTCCCATCCACTTTCAACCCATACCAGTGTTCCTACAAAACAAAAAGGTCTACATAAGATGCCACTGCTATTTACACTGCACTAGCCCAGCAAGAACAGTGGGGGAGCTATGTGAGAAAACTTTCCACAGACTTCAACTCTGCTTTCAACACTGTAATCCCAGACAGACTGCTGATTGAACTTATTGACCAACAGCTTTCCCACCTGCTTCTTTCACTGGATGAAGACGATATGAACCCCCACCCCACCCCACCTCTGTTCCATGTTTTGAGCCCCCTAGTCAAGAATACTGGAGCAACTATACTGAACTGAGGATTTTCAGGAAAAATAACCTGCAGGGAAGCTGCTGGTGTCCTACTGCAGTGTATATGCTCTTCAGTACAGAACATACCCTTAGGGACCTCTCTATTACAGCCTCAATGATGCACTATTAGTCTGGAACAACTCAACTACTATTACTATTACAGCACTTCCCCAGGGCTGAGAATCCTGCAAGACACAAGTGGCTTAGATATAATAAATTGCATAAATCCATTTAACTTGTGACTGTCTTATGAACTGTTTAAAGACAAGTGTGGTTACCTTCGGAACAAAAAATAATCTTGCTAAAATTTAAATATTCAATGTATAAATATATATTTAATTTATATTTCTACTATATCTACTATACTATATAAAATCAACTTCCCATAGTGCAACACAGAGATGCTAAAATGTTCAAATATGGTCAAGAAAACATACATTCTCAGCTTTACTCTGGAGACAGAAAATAGACATCATACTGGCCAATTTCGGGCTGACACCTGGGGCCTCAGTCTGAAATGGGAGGTGTTGAGAACTATTGCAACTTCCTGACACTGATGTCAAGAGCAAAGGGATGTCATGTGCAGTTTGGAAGTACATCCTCATTCTGAAGGCTTCAATGTGCACACTTTGTCTGGAAGACTACAGAGATTGCTCTCCACTCAGACAATTGTCCATGTCTGTCTGTCTGTCTGTCTGTCAGTTTATGAGACTATTTTCCCACTTGTCTGTTCCAACAGCCTGCAGTAAGATCATGCCATTTGTGGGTTTAGGTTCAACTACATACACACGCGTGCACACACACACAGCATCAGGTAGAATGACATTTAAAGAACAATACAATTAAATCTTTTTTGATAGACTCCTGGAATTCTGAGTTAACTACTTCTGGTCACTGTCATTGCTTACAATTTAAAGCACTACAAATTAGCTCAATGATATGGGTGTTACAAAATAATCCTACAAAAATAATATTGTATAATTTGAGATTAGACTCAACAGGCATAGGTTCGGGATACAAAGGGCAAACAATACATTCAACACAAATAAGCAGACATTTTAATATTACACATATGGCAAGGTACAACAATGGCAGACAAAATCTACATTTGTGTGGACGAGACATAGACAAAGCCATGGTTAAACACAATGGGAGGCAGTAAAGAAATCATATATATATA
>JBBPDA010078558.1:0-12352 GCA_037974385.1 Arnoldichthys spilopterus | reverse complement strand
ATTGTTTCCTCTGTCCTGGAAGTCGCTTTGGATAAAAGCGTCAGCCAAATGATTAAATGTAAATGTAAATGTAAATCAACATGGCGTAGTGGTTAGAACCTTGCCCTTTTGAACTGAAGTTCGCAGGTTCAAGTCCCAGTCCGGGCACCACTGAGGTACCCTTGAGCAAGGTGTCGTCCCGCTACACTGCTCCCCGGGCACTGTCAATAGCTGCCTTCTGCTCCATGTGTGCACGTGTGATGAGTTAAATGCAGAGGTCACATTTCGTTGTGGTGCTTAAGTGTGTTCAACATGACAAGTAGTCACTTTCAAATCTGTGTGTGTGTGTGTGTGTGTTCACTTTACTGTGAGCAGTGTTTTGTACTGAGAAGCCGCTTTTGCTTATGACCTTTGGTTTTGTATTTGAAATGTAATATTAAAATGTTCAGATTATAATTTGTTTGCATGTGTGAGATCATGGAAATTGTGGGAAATTTCATCATATTTCATACTAAGACCCCAGCATCAAACCGAACCAACTGAATTGCATCAGTGCAGATTTTAAGTCTCTGTCTACATGGACCTCTGAAGCGTTTTTCTGATGTCTGTGGTCTTGGGTGAGCGAGAACCAAACACAACCATTTTTCTGCTCATTAGAGCGAATCAGACGGTCCACACGAGCTTTCAGCACTTGCACTCTGTTGGATGCACGTTCGAATGACGTCAAAAAAATGTCGCCTGCAGTTTTGTCTTGACATCAATTTCATTGCCGAAATCCCATTGAGTGCAGAGAAAATCATGTCACGTGCAGTAAGAGGATGAACCCAGTGGTGGCGATAAAGGTTTTCTCTGCCTACCAGGAGGGTTTTAAACACAAAGAGGTCAAGCGTCAGGTCTAATAAAGGTCCATATTTGATCAATCCAATAAAGTTTGAACCTCAAACCACACAGAATGGTGGTGGGTCACAGAATGTTAGTCAGTAGACATTAAGGTCCACTTTCCTGGACAGGAATTAAGCCTAATCATGCACTAGAGTACCCTTTCAAGCAACTGGGAAATACATCCACGCTGCATATTGTACTCATGTTCTTCAGCGAAAGAATCAGTTCCGCCCTGTAGAAAATGAAGCCCATCATAAAGGCCCCATACACTGATTGGACTTTTTCAGCCTCAATACCAATACCTGGGCTTTGAGCATCAGCCAATACTGAGTACCAATCCGATACCAATGTTTAATGAATAAGCTGTATGTCTCATTGTGCAGAAGAGAGTTGTGTAAGGCAAGGTCAGGCTTTTTTGAAAAAGAATTAAGTGAAAGTGACTATTTGTCATTGTGAACACACTCAAGCACCACATCGAATTGTGACCTCTGCATTTAACCTATCACATGTGTACACGTGTAGCAGCAGGCAGCTATCAACAGCGCCCTGGGAGCAGTGTAGCGGGACAGTACCTTGCTCAAGGGTACCTCGGTAGTGCCTGGCCCGGGACTCGCAACCTTCAGGTCTCAAAGGCAGCGTCCTAACCACTAGGCCACCATTAAACATGGCTTTTCATAACTTCATACAACAAACCAAGCGGAGTCGGCTTTTATCGTCATTCCAACCATATACAGTTCACACTGCACACAGTGAAACAGAACAACGTTCCTCCAGGACCACGGTGCTACATGAAGCACAGGACCACAAACACTACCAACTAACAACATAAAGTGCAGTGTGTGCTAAGATGTACAAACATTGCAGGACAGTGCAAAGACAGACAGACAAATAGGAGAAATACATATAAACTATACATATCAACTCAATCAATTATTATTAAAACAATAATTGTGCCCTGGCAACTTGGTTAAAAAAATAATATGCTTCAAAAAATCGGCCCCATGGATCGGCCCATTGTTACAATATCTGATACAGTGATTTGAGCAAGTCTCAGACCAATATCCGATATCATTATCAGATCTGTTCATCCCTAATCCGTACAGCTTATTTACTAACACTAAGCTAAAAAAGGCCATTTTCACATTATAGTTTTTGTGATGTCACAAAATCAACACATTTACATATATCTTCTTATTCAGCCCACAGGAGGTTAGATGCACAAATTAATGCTAAAGTTCTAAGGAGTTTTTCAGCCTAGTAGTGCATTTTCAATGAGCTGCAAAACACAGCAGCCAATCAGACAATAGATTTACATATTATTTAACCAAAAACAATGTAAGTGGTCGGAGTATCAGTACAGCAGAGACTAATATGACAATAATGACTAACAGGCCTTCTTAGCTGCCCTAAAGGGAAACTTTGCAATGAACAATGACATCAAGGAAATCAGACATCAGACATGCTCCCAAAGATCATGGTCGTGTCTGAGGTGAAGAGAGGGAATCTGAGATTAAGTGCTACTGTATAAACAGCAGTAACATGCAAAGCCAAGGACAACCACAGTGTTGAGACACACAGAACACGTCCCCTTGTCTAGTGTTTCCCAATCCTGGTCCTGGAAGACCCCTGCCCTGCACGTTGTAGTATTTTCCCTACTCAGACATTCCCACTTCAAACAGGAGAGACTTATTAAGGAGTGGATTAGTTGTGATCAGGTTTGCTTGGATCAAGAAAAACTAAAACGTGCAGAGCAGAGGGTCCTTAAGGACTAGGGTGGGGGTACACTGCTCTAGTGTATAAACTAAAATCACAGACTGATTCTAAAATAGCTCAGTTTTTCCTATATAATGATGCATGGACCATCAGTCTGTGGTTTCCACACCCAAATAATGTGTCTGAATGTTAGACAGGGAGCTGTTTTGCAGTTTGGGCCTGATTAAATATCAGTGCAATGCAGTCATTGTTTGTACTTATGACCTGTGTAGTTTACATTTACATCATTTAGCAGAAGCTCTTATCCAGAGCGACGAACAGTGAAGTGTCATACACAGGGCAAAGAAAGCCAAGTGAGACTCAGTTGAACAACACAACTTTTATTTAGACACTAAACTAAGTTAGATGGCCACTGCTGGCCAATGTCCTCTTGATTCATGAAGATACGACAGACAACAACCAGATTACAGTCACGTGCCCACACAAGAGTCGGAGAAATAAGTCTATTTAAGTCAATTCATTACATTAATTGCGACTTGTTTGCATTTTATGTGGTTTATGCTCTTCTTTAAAATTGTTCAGACCCTGCAATTGTCACTGCCAGCTAAAAGTCGTGTGATTTTTAAAAAGCCCTTTTATTTTCTTACTGTATCCTCAAAAACTATAACAACCTAAATATCGTAAAAGCAGCTGCTCTGCACTGCAGAAAACCAACAAAAAGGTAGAATAATTCAGCTAAGCGCTCCACACCAGGACTCTGTAAAAGACAGATGCAGATTTGGGTTGTTTTTAAAGCAGTCGTGGTCTGGCTGCTGCAGCTACTCACAGTCGTGCAACTGAATCCTCCAGCCGTCTCCACTGCAACTCAAACTCACGTGTTACACCGGTTGTGTTACACAAAAAACATACCGGCTTACTGCCAGAGGCATAAGAAACGGTCCTAGCCCACCGTTTAGCTACATAAAACGGTAGTGTCAGGGTATTTCAGTGTAGCCCACCATGCATCACACCAGTATTTCTGCTCATTCTGGTGATCTATAACACTGTGTGGGTTCAGCTATTCCTACTCAGCTAAGCCCTTAACTGCTAAACATTTAGAAGTTGGATAACAACAGTTAAAACTTACCTTCTGTGTTTGAGTGCCTCAGTCGTATTATTCTTGTATTTTTTATACTATTGTAATCTTTATTAATGTTAAATATAAATAGGCAGTGGTGGCCTAGTGGTTAGGACGCTGCCTTTGGACCTGAAGGTTGCAGGTTCGAGTCCTGGCCCGGGCACTACTGAGGTTCCCTTGAGCAAGGTACCGTCACACTATACTTCTCCCCGGATGCTGTTGGTAGCTGCCCACTGCTGCACGTGTGATGGGTTAAATGCAGAGATCACATTTCGTTGTGGTGCTTGAGTGTGTTCACAAAGAGTAAATTGAAAATATGTATTTTACAGTGCAATTTGATGAGGCCAAGAATTTCATTGCTGGTAATAATATTGCATTGTTACATTTAGCTGACACTTTCATCCAAAGTGACTTCCAAGACATGGAGCAGTGTACTTCAATAGTGCCTGGACCAGGACTTGAACCTGTGACCTTCAAGTCCCAAGGGCAATGTCCTAACCACTAGGCCACCACTACATCTCAAAAAGGGGCAGAACTCTGCTGCAGATTGGCTCTACCATCTCTGCAGGACATCTATACGAGGATATGCAGAACCAGACCATCTAGGATCATCAGAGACTTAACCCAACCTAATAACTGCCTGTTTAATTTGTAATATGCTTCATGAGTCTTATGGCCAGAACAGAGAGACTTAGGAGAAGTTTCTATCCCCAGGCTATAAGACTATTTAAACCAGGACATGCCACCATAGCTTTCAAGTGTTAACTGTTAACTTCTTAACCAGAAAACACCACCACAACCTTAAACTGATCTAATAACCCAGACCTCATGCATATTCTACATGTCTGCTGTCCACCGGTCACTGTGTTCCTACTCAACAGTATGTCACTCTGCACTTTACCATATATACTTATTCTATATGCACAATGTACATCTATTGTTTACATTTTAATAGGCTATTCTTTCTGTAATGTATTTTTCTCCATATTTTTGTTACTCGGTTTAATTTCCTTCATTTCTCTTTAATTTAGCGTATTTGTTAATTCCTATTTAAATTAGCACAGTCTCAGGATCGATCAAGGTACATTTCACTACATGTTGTACTTGTATAACTGTATATGTGATGAATAAACGATCTTGAAAGTTGAATCTTGATTCAGTGCACCCAGTCCAGGTCTGCAGCTGATATAGGTTCCTATGAGCTGGATCAGATGGGCCAGGGTTGAAACTATTGTATGTAAGTAAAACATTAATAATAATAATAATAATAATAATAATAATAATAATAATAATAATAATAATAATACAAATAAATATTTGTAAGTAAAATATTTCAATAGTGAGTTATGGAACCTCAAAGTCATCTATCTTTCTGTCTTTCTTTCTTCTCCTTCTTCTTCTTCATCTACTTCTTCTTCATTAAAGTTACATTCTTTGCCTCCTATGGTTCTTTCTCCTGCTAGTATCCCAGTTCCCTGAGGAATTAGTAAGAAGTAGAAATTTCGCATTGCGGTAAAATTAACTAAGAACTGTTATTACTACACAAACAAATGCTATAGTCTGCTTTAGGGATGTCTAATCTCATCTTTTAAGGCCCGTGTAGCTCTTCAGTTCAGTCACATCACCATGGATCATGAATGAGAACATGCCTGCAAACACAAACACCCTTTGCAGTTACAAAACTCATAATTTAATGACATTATATTTAGCATCCATGCTCCTGGAAACAAGGAGTCATGGCAGAGAAAGCAATGACTGTATAAAAATATACATTGGTTCAAAGCTTGGCTCCTACATTTCATTAAGAAAGATGAAAACAGTGTTATAATGTCTTTTTTAAGTAAGGGTGGAAACACCAGCAGTATGTTGAAACATCATTCAGCCTAACATGGGCTAAAATTCAGAAATGCATAAACACTTTTCCACTGAGTGCAACTGCTTCCCAACAGCAGAAATGTCTGATCAGGGTAAATATCCTTAACATTAGTGCCACACATTTAGGCTTAGCAGTTTATTTCCTTAACTGAGGAAAACTAAATAAAAACGAGTGCTGTAATAATGTCACTTCGTCCATTTTAGTGGCAGTTTTTACATTTGGTTCATGCTTAGTGCTCTTTTTAAAAAAAAAAAAGAAGCATTATTGGAATGTTTTGGAATTGCCTAGAATTGTTTATTTTATCAGTCAGTTTTATATTTGGTTTCCAAGTTTATAATATTACACAGACATTCCACACTGTCTTTAGACACACAGTTGATAAAACAGCTGCGCTGGTGCTGAAAAGCTCTGTAGGCCCATTTTTCTCACACAGACTGATCAGGAATCAATATGCAGAATATAAGTAGAATCAATAATGGCACTGGTATCCATAAAAGCTTAATGATATCTATCCCTAAAAAGACTCAAATCAGCTGAACTCTTCACACTGTAACTTTTACAATGGAGGATATTTCACAGTGCAATGGCCAAGAGGTGGGAGGAAGGTCTTTGAATGATTTACCTGCAATAACTCACTGAAGTGCAAAAGATGAGTAGCACAAACCCATTAAAAGACATGTTATGTAAAGGAAATAATAACTTGAGTAAGTAAAAGTGGTGAAAAAAGCCAAAAAAAAAAATTTAATACACCCAGCCTCTATCAGCATAGGAACTAAAGTTTATCTGGTGCTATTTTTTATTGTTTTAACTCTTTTTCTATATATAAAATAAGCTGATTATGCTAGAACATGTTGGATTTGATCAAGAAAATGCAAGTATTTAATAGAACAGCATTATACAGAAAAAGAAAGATGAACTACACATGGAGCTAAGTTATTGAAAATATTCAGAAAATTACAGATCCATCTAAATAAATATATTACTACTGAACTGTTGAGTGCAGCAGCACTGGGAACACTACACTACCATCATAAAGCTTTAGTGTGTTGAGCATGTGCTGTAGTCTGGGAGGAGCCTGAGCCTGACCAGGCCAGCTCCATTTTCATCAGCGAGGAGGCTTGGGCAGAAGCTGAGTGGCCAGCAAGAAGGTAAGACACTTGCTGCTGAGTGCAGTTTTTGTAAATACAACTTATACATAGTTGAGCATGCTATTCGATGTACTATATTTGAAAATGTACGTTATGACCGTTGGCCATGTGCCTTCCCAATGTCTGTCAGCCAATGGCTGATTGTGATTTATGTACATATTGATGGAAACATTACAGCATGAACAGTGGGGATATTATTTACAGCTACAGAGACTGCACAGCACTACCAGAGCATATCGAACAGCATTTATTACATAACGTTCTAGCCTACAATTAGCCATTAGTCCTAAACTAATAGAGGTTTCTGAGGTCGGAGCACCTGTTGCTATATAGTCATGATTAATCATATAAAACATTGATACAAATTCATTTACACTTTCAAACAGAAATGTGTGTAACTGCACTGTAATGTAAACTAGTCTGCAAGTACTGGCCGGATTTAAACCTCTGTATAACAACACTGGAATATATCAGGTCTTTCAAACTGGGATTTAAAGGGAAATGCCACTCATTATTCTTCATGTGCGTAGTTAAGTGTTTAAGAGGTGAACAGTCATTCAGAGAGGTTTGAAAGAGGTGTGAAGAGGTGTGAAATGCTCTATTCGAGAGACACATACTGCGTCACAATTGTTTACAGTGGTGGTGATAGGAACCAGACGCCCAGAGAGTTTTAATGTCTCTATATGCTTTATCAGAGGATGCTATTGCATAAGGTGCCTATGGATATGCTGCCTGATCTCAGAGACATTGTTTTATAAGTTATAAGTTTCAACCCAAGTGGTTAAGAGGTGCATAGGTGCATGCAAGGTGGTGTTAGGTAAAGTAGGGTCCAAAGACAACTGATTTTTTTTCTATGATGAACAATTTTAAACCAAAAAAACACAGATTTGACTATTATCTCAATGAATTATCATTAATATTCATTACATATCAGTACTCTGGTCATTAGGTATTAGCCTTATAGTAGTAAGGGCTACTGAAGTAGGATCATGACAAATAATACATTTTTATACAAGCAAACCTTAATGCTAAATCCTTACAAAGACTTTCTCTGTGGGTTCTTTATTTAGGACAGTGGCAATAGAACCAGCCCCAAGAACCATTTAAATGTTTCAGTGGTTCATTGCATGGTTATGTGGTTCTGCATGATGGAGAAGCTCCTGTGTGTGGTTCTTTAAGAAACGTTCTAAATGGTTCTATATAGCTCCAACAAGGGTTCTACTATTGTTTGTTTAGCGAAAAAATGGTTTGCTAAGTTGGCTGTTCAAACTGTCCTTGTAAATCTGGAGTCTGCCGCTCCCTTCAGAAACCCCATAGCTAGCCTGTAATAACTCAGCTGCAGTTATTCACAGAACAAGAAATTACAGCCACCACCCTCTTCCTAGCCATCAGCTAGCCAGCAGGGTGGTTCAAAGAGCCTATACAGGAGTTGGCCTTCAAAAGAGAGTATGTAAAGATCTCTCAATCATAATTAATAGACCCAAACACACACACACTAAGCTGGTGGTCCTTAGGTTCACAGTTGCATTAACCCTTCATCTTGTATTTATTATTTTTTATACTCTATCACTCCCGAAGGGGAAATTGTTCTCTGCATTTTACACATCCAGAGTGGCGAGCACTGGCACACACACCTGGAGCAGTGGGCAGCCACACAGCCATGGCACCTGGGGAGCAGATGGGAGTGAGGTGCCTTGGGGCACTTCAGCCATGGTTTCCTGGAATCAAACCAGTGACCCTTTAGTCACAAACCCGCTTCTCTTACCTTTAGGCCACAACTGCCCCACAAGGCCACAGCTGCCCTTTAGAAACTAATCTAAAATGGTGTGCATATCTTAATATTTGGGACTGTAATATGATGATATATTACAGTATTTTCAGCTAATCTATATGCTCTGATTCAACACAAGATCAGCTTCTCACTGTTTTTGGTTATTGACATAAATGTTCAGTGTTTAAGATGTTTCACAGGAACATAATCAAAACATTTTTTTCAAAATGTACTGAAAAAAAAGAACAAGAAGACATTAAAGAGAAAGACAATACAAATAAATAAATCAAAGTCCCTGAAAACCTCTCTAAATTAACAGGCCTGTAACCATTTTCTCAGTGCTACCAGCTGAAGCTCTGTAGAGATGTAGGACACAGAATACTGCATAATGCATATTATCAGTAAGCTTGGCTTCTCTAGGTGGAATTTGAATTTTCCTGATATCTTTAACAGTTGAAAACTAACTTGTCAAATGTGTAGTTGGCTACACTTTTGTCCAAGGAATGAATAGACTTGACTAAACTTCCAGAGCTGTTATCAAGCACTTTAAATGCTGAGTCAGGTGTGTTAGAGCAGGTAGAAGACAATGTGTAATAGCAACAAAGGCAACAAAAGAAGGTTTATCCCACATCTCCATATTTTAACCCAGCTTCACATGCTAGCTAGGTCTCCCAATAATGGTATACACAATGCTACCAAGTTGAGAAGCTGCCATGGAATTCCTCCAAGCGCTACCACATCTTTAATACGCTGGGAGGAGGACACTGACCACCAGATCTCCTACGGCAGCTTACAGATGCCACATCAGGAGTAGGAGTGCTGATCAAGAATCGGTTTTTGTGACAATGTCAGTCTTAAACAACAGGGGAATCTGATCTAAGATCAATCCCCCTTACAGTCACTTGGTGAATACCAGCTGTGGTGTTGTCTGGAATGGTTGTCTGTAGTTTCTTCATTGTTATAGTTCACAGTGTCATTAATCACATCCACAAGTCTGTGCCAGCCTAATAAAGAGATAGGTGTGTTTTAAGAAGTTTAGTGACATACTGTTTGGGTAACTATTGACCTCTAGTGTTTGTAGGCAACGTTTGCCTTATAGCTCCAGCACTAGGTGGCGCTACTCCACAAATGACCCATAAGGGTTATCAAGCTACTGCCCAAAAGTGCTTTGTGCATTCTTTACTTCGGGGTGCTTCCCTGGAGGGACACCTAGAGATGCAAACTTCACATTCCATATCAGCCATGTGGGGGCTACAGTCACACTAAGCTTTATGTGGATTGATGAAGCCTAATTATATAAAATTGTTGACTAAATATCAGCGAAAAAAGGCCTTTCATCATAATAATATACTTTGACCAACTAATGGTCGAAGTATATTATTATGATGAAAAGCCTTTTTTTGTCAGTTCTTGCATGAAGGACCTAGTCATGTTATTTCACTAAAAGTGGCCATGAGATGCTTGTTACACTAGTTAAGTCAAATCAAGTCAAGTTTATTTTTATAGCGCTTTTTACAACTGACATTGTCACAAAGCAGCTTTACAGAAACTGTGTCCAAGCCCAGGGCAGGAGAAACTCCTTAGCAGTAGGAAGAAATCTTGGGAGGAACCAAGGCTCAGAAGGGGGAACCCATCCTCCTCTGGTTGACACTGGATAGCACTAACAAACAAGAGAAAGGAAAAGGAGAAAAAGAATAAATATATATATATATATATTAGTTCTCCGTGTTAATGGGCAGTAGCAGTTCCTTGTGTACAGGTGCCGTGATAACTTTAGGTCAGTTCTTTGGCGGACAGTGCTGTTCGAATGGGCTCCTCAGCAGGATTGAAAAAAACAGTAAGAGGGTGTCAGGGTGGGTCAGGCTGGTCCAGATAGCAGAATGGGTAGGATCACTGATATCTCAGAGGGGCAGCTCAATAGAGAGGGTGGGAGAGAGAGAGAGAGAGAGAGAGAGAGAGAAAGAGAGAGATTATTAGTTGATGCTGAAATGTTACGAGTGATTAAAAATTAAGTACATTGTGGTCTTGTAGACTACTAGTCTACAAAGAGAAAATGTCCATTTAAATGGGATTTTCTGTCTGCCTACTTACATTAGGAGAGCAGGACTGAGTAGACTGGGGAATAATTTTATCAGCAAACATGAATTAGCATCCACTATTGCATCAGTCATCGCCTTCTGCCAGCTGGCCCAGGGAAGCAGAAATATACAAACCCCATTTCCAGAAAAGTTATGATATTTTCCAAAAAGCAATAAAAACAAAAATCTGTGATATGTAAATTCACATGAACCTTTATTTAACTGACAAAAGAACAAAGAAAAAATGCTCAAAAGTAGACCAATGTCATTGTATTTTTTTAAATATCTACAGTTAGAATTTGCAACAAAAGTTGGAACAGATGCATGTTTAGCATTGTGTCATATCTCCTTTTATTTTAAATACACTTTTTAAACATTTTGGGACTGAGGAGACTAATTGTAGCAGTTTTGCGATTGGAAATTTGATTTGTTCTTGCTTTGTGTTGCAGTTTTCTGGAAATGAGGTTGGTACATACTCATGTTCTGAAGAACAAGGTTTTCAGTGTCCCTGGGCTGCATAGACACAGTGCCCAAGCAGCTTTATGGTGCATGAAACTAATGTGTAAGTCCTGTAGTTATGAGTGTGAGGGATATTAAGGGGTTAAACGTGTCAGTTAGATGTTTAAACACTTCCCCCTCTTTTCTTAAGAACCATTTGGTCTTCTTTAGTGTGGCTAGTTTTTTTATCCTTCCTTTTGATGTTATATTTAAACACATAAAAAATGACAGTACAGGGTGTAGTACTGTGTCATTTACAGCGTGTGTTAATGTGTAGGTCCGCGGCCTCTCTCTGAGAGTAAAACACAGGCCTGTGCTGGAGGCAGTAGGGCGGCTGTGCTGGAAATAGCAGGTGGGCAGGCAGGGCAGAGCAAGCGGAGCCAGCAAACCCATCCATTACTGTGTCTGGAGCATGTGGAAGACATTTTCCCCTGCCAGCTTTCCACCACACGCGTCTCCATCACAGCAGTGTAGAGGGCGGAGGCTGGGAAAGAGCACTGCTCTGAGACTGGAGGCACAAGGATAGCAGAGTAAGGAAGTGGCTGAGGAAGGTTAGAGGCATACAGGGACGTGTATCACCGCTGCTGTTTCCGCAAGACCTTCTGGCTAATGGCAGTACTCCCGTGGCATGTGGCATGAAGAGGTTTACAGCTGAATGGTACAGTCATTTCAGTCTTTACGGCTGCCTGTAGAATAGGCAGGGATAGTTTGAGTCACAAATGTAATGCAGCTTAGTGAATGACCAATGTGAATTCTTTGTAGGACTGGGTTAAGCTTAATCTATGTCATGATTTATGTCATGCCATATTAATGTGTACAGGACTACCTCAGTTATATATGTATATATTGACCTGTATTCAGGTTTGCACTTTACTGTAAATACAGTCATTTCTATATATTTACGTTTTGTACCTGTAACCCATCGTTTCCTGCAAGATTAATAAAGTTCCTCATGTGATCTGATTAAAGCCCTGTTTATTAGATTACACAAGAAACAGTAAGCAGATGGGGGGGTGTTACAGTTTCTTTGAAGGCTTCTTACAAAAAAAGCAGTGAATAACAGTTATAAAGCAACACTTGACTATGTGTTAATATCTTTTTTAGTATTTAGTAGAAATACAGTCCAAATCATTCACAGTGGTGGAGATAGGAACCAGACACAGTAATCACTGGGCCATCTATCTATCTATCTGTCTGTCTGTTTGTATGTCTTTCTGTATGTCTGTCTGTCTGTCTGATCTATCTATCTATCTATCTATCTATCTATCTATCTATCTATCTATCTGTCTG